>CM040241.1:25210682-25252168 GCA_022545495.1 Chrysanthemum lavandulifolium | reverse complement strand
TGATAAGGTTTTAAAGGTACATTTTTAGGGGTCGTTTAAGCCCTTATTTGATCACTTTGTATCCGTTATTGCTTAATATCGTTCCTTTTCACTTTTAGGTCTCTTGAAGGCAAAATGCTGGAACGCACTTATTTGGACGAAAAGGCGAATATCTGAAGAAAATGGCCAAAGTCGAATCGAGACACTCAAAGGCTACTGAAAACATAAGGTGGCCGGCTACGCTTATCTGTGACGCCGTCGGAGGATTTTGTGACGGACGAAGCCAAAACTCCTATTTTCAAGTGACGACGTCAAGTTATAAAGAGTAGGCCGTCGAACTCGGACGGCCTAGATGCAATCCGACGGTGTCGAAGTCTGAAGAGGGCGGCGTCACAAGCATAAGGTGGCGCTGTCGCAAGTCTAACGTGGCCAAGGCGAAACCCTAATGACGGCGACACGGCGCGTCACAAAACATAAGGTGGCCGTCGCATGTGTAATCTTATATATAAATCCGAATTTTTCGGTTTGTGTGTAGTCTTTTGGAGTAAAAACCTAAATCCAACCAAGGTGTCTTGTATAGTATTTTAGGGTTCCAAACCCTATCTTACACCAAGATAAGTGTTTTACTTCATTAATACAATTATGTCTTTGATTATTTGTGTGTATGTTGCATGTTCTCCATGTCCGGCTAATTTACTTGTGTGTTTGCTTAGGAATATGAAACTTAATTATTGAATATTGATTGGTTGTCTCTTATCTTAGTTGTTAATGATCTAGTAATGCGATAGGTCATTCGTTGTGTACTAATGCTTGATTAAATCTTTGTGAACCTTAGAATATGACTCCTTGAGTAGTTGTAAGCTAAACCATCCAAAGAGTGCCTTAGAGTAAGAGTTTATTATCCTAGTGGGTTTTGTAGAGAGACCCTTTGGTAAGTTCAAAGAGTTAGGGAGAAACGATACCCTACAACCTTATACACACAACGAAACTAAGAATAAGGGCGTGACAATTCAACCACCAATAGGAGATAATTGAGGAGTAGTAAAACCTAAGTAAACACATCTTTAAACTATCATCGAGCACACAATAATTAGACATAGACTACATACACCTTAGATTAGATAATTAGATAAGTAGAGTAATCGGTAGCAATACCAACCCCAAATCCATACCGAGTTCGTACCTTTCAATTTCTAAAAATATAAAGATAAAAATAATCTTCCTCAACCCCAACCTTAGCGTAGTAACTTCTCACTAGCATTCCTATTCCCTAGAGAATGATATCAATACCGTGGCTTACCCTACTACTACACTACAGCGATTAGGTTCACCCTGGGGTGTTGGAAAACTTGCTAGGCGAAAGGAAGTTCCTTTGACCCAACGACGCAGCGTGTGGCGTTATCAAGTTTTAGGCGCCTGCGGAGAATAGAATAGCTAGTTAGTAGTCCACCTCGTTTAGGTTTCTTTGTGATTCCTATCAAGTAAATTTTTCTCATTTTAGCTTTGTCTTAGTCTATCCCCGCTTCTTCGTGACCTTTGTTCGTAACCCCATCACTTTTCATCATGGAAGGTGATAACCAACCACCACTCATCAACCCATCACTAAATGACCCGCCAAGAGCCCGTACACTTGGTGAATACTCGAGACCAAGCCACTTAGGCTATAGGAACACTATTGAGCTTCCCGACCAAGCCCAAACTACGACCCTGCGATCCGACACCATCCGGTTGGTGCAAAACGGATGTGCATTCCATGGACTTCGTTCCGAAGATCCAAATCAGCATCTTAGGGATTTCCTTAAAATTGTCGATTCCATCGACCTTGATGCTACTACTCGGGAGACCACGCTGCGTCTCTTCCAATTCTCTCACGGGAACAAGCTAGTAATTGGCTTGAGCGACTTCCGCTGGCTCCATCTCAAGTTGGGATGATCTTACCTCTCGCCCTTGCTCAATTTTTCCCACGGGAGAACCACTAAACTTAGGCGAGACATCTTGGCGTTTCAACAACTCCAAGGTGAGTCTCTACAAAGCATGGACTCGGTTTAAGGACCTACTCCGTAGACTTCCTCATCATGGCATTGATCTTTGGCTTCAAATCCAAATCTTCTATGACCATACCGATTTCATCACTCGACGATCCATTGATCGAGCACGGGTGGAAGGCTCGGCGACTTTAATGCAGAGAAATCTTGGGATATTATAGAGGAGCTTCTTTGATCAAAGCTACGAAGATTGGAATGAATCTCCGAAACTCCGGTTAACGTAGTTAATGCCATATCAACTCCTTTTGAATCTTGAGACACCCTCGAGGAGCAAATGAGTGCCATTGAGAGAGGATTGATTATCTTATGTAAAGGCAAAGAAGAGTCCTCATGACAAATTCCTCGAGAGGCATCAAATCCGCCAATTCCACCAACCGCCCCACACCTTTTGGAGTCCCCAAGTCGTGAGCAAAACCCAAATTCGAAAGGCGCCTGCGTTCTACTTCCCAATACCACTTTCACCGAGATTCAAGGAACAAATGAGGAGTACATTTCAGCTCATACGGAGAGATTAGCCAAATTTGAAGAGGAGGTTTATAGGCGAGAGAGAAATGCAGCGAAAATGACGGAAGCGATGAATTTGGTAATAGAATATACCAAAACAAAAGTTCCGAAAAGGTACTAGTAAGAACAACGATTGTCCTCCCACTTCGTTTATTAACGCCGCTTTCCATTATGCCGAGGATGCAAGGTTGAGATGAGGAAAGCGAGGAAAGCAAGAGGGAGGAGTATGTGCCTAATGATGAGCCCGAGACCATTGAGTACTACCTTAAGCACGAAATTAACAAAAACCATTGCAAACCAAGTAAACAACTTTAGGTACAATGAAGTTCTTAGGAAGCCCTTGAAGGAAAAATAGATGGAAGAGAGTATGACACCTTACCTATGGGACCCCGTATGAGGTTGGTCATAAAAACCATTAAAAAAAAAACGAGACACCACGGGAATTTCGTGATACCATGTAGCATAGGTGATATTGATAATATAAATGCCTTAGCCGATCGGGGACCGATGTGAACATAATGCCATTATCAATCTATAATAAGTTAACTAAGGAGAAACCAGCCAAGACCGATCTTAGACTTTCCTTAGCTAATCACACCTATGTCCACCCCATAGGAATCGCGGTGGATGTTCTAATTGAGGTGGATAATATCGTTTATCCGGTTGATTTCGTGATCATTGATGTTGAGGAAGATAAAAACGTGCCCCTCATTCTTGGGACACCATTTCGCCGCCAAGGCAACCATCAAATGCGGAGAGGGCATCATGATACTCAAAAGCGGGAAGGGTGCGCTAGGATACCCATCATCCCAAGGTATCCTCTTAAGATCATGGAAATGATTCTGGTGGAAATCGAAAAGCCCACGGCAATAGTGTTAAGAAGATGAATGACCTGGGAAAATGGCTTAGGGACTTTATGGTTCAAGGATTGTATGCAACGTTGTGGAAACCCGATAAGAAGTTAGGAAATAATCCCACTTCGATACCAAAGGCACAAAGGAACCCTAAGGAATTTCTAAAAGGAGAAAAAGTACTTTTATACAAATCACGAATAAGGGCATTACGAGGTAGAAACAAACCAAGATGGTTTGGACCTTTCACAGTGAAGGAAACCAATTTAAAAGATAAAACCGTCACCATAATTGACAACATTGGCAAGGAATCCACGGTAAGCATACAACGTCTACACCCTTTCGACAAAGGGAAAGCGAAGGAAGAAGGTGGCGGTAATGAAGTCACGTGAGGGCACGACTACGAGTCTAGCTACAAGACTCTTAAATAAAGAAAAGCGCTTCATGGGAGGCAACCCATGCTTAATTGTTTACTCGTTAGTGTCATATATCTTTTATTGATTGTTTATTCTCATATTTAAATTTGTAAAAATGCTTTATTTTGTTTTTAACCTCGTCTTAATTGCATATAAAGGTATTTTACATAAGGGATAAGTGTATGGAGGATTACACGTTTTCAAAGAAACGTCAACATGAGAATAACAATTAACTAAAAGATATATATGTGTTTTGTTCGAGTAAAATGCTTGTATCAGAGTCATAATGGATGTTTTGCGAAATTTTTCCAGTTCTAAAGATGTAAATTTTCCGAATTTTTCCGAAAATCGCACCAGTTTTTGTCGGGATAACTTTGACGCGTCGAGATCGCAACCGTCGCGTCGAAGGAGTAAAACAACAGATGATTTTTTTTCGTTTTCTCGAGCTACTTATAAATTTTGGAATTTTCCATGTCTTAATTTTCCGAAATTCAAACATCCATTCCACAAGCATTATATCCTAGTTTAAATCGAGTCTTATATATATTATTACCACCGATTTTGAAGGTTTCGTTTGTTTTCTTCAAGTGTCAAGGGGTTTAATTTATCAAGAAGTTACATAAGATTGGAAGGAGCATTTCACGCATAAATTCTTCTTGGAAAGGATTTAACCACTACTTCACTACGGATCCTACCGAGCTAATCGGAGTACTAGTTTCATTAGTTTTTATTACCTTCCATTATCATAACTTTGATACTTGGGAACATTGGGACAATGTTCGGTTTAAGTGTGGAGGTAAAATAAAGCGGAACTTTGAAACTATGCTTATCCTTGAATATTTGCTTTGTCAATTGTATTTGTGTAATAAACCATGAGAAAATGTCGGTTAGGGTAATTTTGGCACCAAATTTAAAATTTTTCATGACATATAGGAGTGGGCCATTAGTTTTAACAAAAGCGTCTCACGGATAGGAAGTTGTATGACTAGCACAAAACCCTTTACCACCTAAATTCCACCTAAAAAGTGAGATCACCCTTAGATTAGTAGGAATTAAAGCATTCATCTTTAATTCTTAGAGTGTGAACCTAGTAGTATATTAGATTCTAGAACTTGTTTTGTGATGCATTCCGAGATCGCTAGTAAGACTACACTTGTGTAGTTAGGAATAACTAAATGATAAGAGGCATTAGGATAACCCTTGTTTTGATACCCGTAATATAATTACTTCTTCCATCTCGGTTGAGTAATTCCCCACACCCTTTGCGTTGTACTCATCTTTAGTACACGATACCCCTAGTTAACCCCCTCGAGCCTATCCTTTTCGCGGTTCTCGTGATGTTTCGAGTTTCGAATATCAATGAAGAGCATTGTTTACACCCCACCCCAAATATACACCCAAATCGCCTTAGCCTACCCTCAGTATGCACTCACTTTTAGTGCATTATTGTTATCACCTAAACCCTTAGTTCAATTATCCGTTACTTGCATGAGTTGCTAAGTCAAGTCATATCCTTTGTATAACAGCTTTGGGACGATTGGGATTCATGGGAAAAGTTAAAGTTTATGAAATGACGGAAGGAACGTTAAATTCAAATTTCCTTTGTTTGCGTAATAATGTACCCCAAGTGTTTTGATCTTTTCAATTCGGGTCAAATTAGTGTTAGAGTAATGAAAACTCAAGTGTAGGGATGTGCCTATAAATCCCTATCATTTTGATGTTACCAGAGAGGATGGTAGAGTAAATGTGTATGAAAAAAGAGAAAAGAAAGAAAAAATAGAGTGAAAAAAAAAAAAAAAAAAAAAAAAAAAAAAGGCTACCATCCTTCATCTATCCTTTTAATTTATGTTTGTTTATTTCAGTTAGCTAGAGTCTAAAGTGTCGAGTCTTGGCTTAGCAACGCTATTCTTCGTATGCATTTAACATAGAGATTTTTTACTTACCACCACTAAATAGCCTATCCCACCAAACCCTTTGTTTCCCTACCGTAAGCCTAACATTACAACCCTTTAAAGACCTCTTTGATAGTCTTTCCTAGGTGGTTACGTCAAAGCGATGGATGTTTGATCTATTCTCAAGCCTATGGTAATCTATGTACTAGGACCGGTTAATGAGTGTTTATCTTCCATTTCAATTTGTTATATTTCATATACACCGAGAGAGATGTGAGTATCCAAACACCCATGTGAGGTGCTAGTATGTAATTCCGTGCTTGTTATGACTTTATGAGCTTATATGTGTTGTGGACTGTTTAAACCAATGCTTCATGACCCCTAACTTATAAATTAATTGGCTAAAAGCACATTTGCTTGAGGACAAGCAAATACCAAGTGTGAGGGATATTTGATAAGGTTTTAAAGGTACATTTTTAGAGTCGTTTAAGCCCTTATTTGATCACTTTTGTATCCGTTATTGCTTAATATCGTTCCTTTTCACTTTTAGGTCTCTTGAAGGCAAAATCTGGAACCGCACTTATTTGGACGAAAAGCGCGAATATCTGAAGAAAATGGCCAAAGTCGAATCGAGACACTCAAAGCCGAAAACATAAGGTGGCGTCACGGCTTATCTGCGACGCCGTCGGAGGATTTTGTGACGGACGAAGCCAAAACTCCTATTTTCAAGTGGCGACATCAAGTTATAAAAGAGTAGGCCGTCGCAACTCGGACGACCTAGATGCAATCCAGACGGTGTCGGGTCAAGAGAGACGGCGTCACAAGCATAAGGTGGCGCCGTCGCAAGTCTAACGTGGCCAAGACGAAACCCTAATGACGGCGACACGGCGTCACAAAACATAAGGTGACGCCCGTCGCATGTGTAATCTTATATATAGAATCCGAATTTTTCAATGTTGTGTGTAGTCTTTTGGAGTAAAACCTAAACCGAACCAAAGGCTGTCTTATACGATATTTTAGGGTTCAAACCCTATCTTACACCAAGATAAGTGTTTTACTTCATTAATACAATTATGTCTTTGATTATTTGTGTGTATGCTTGCATGTTCTCCATGTCCGGCTAATTTACTTGTGTGTTTGCTTAGGGAATATGAAACTTAATTATTGAATATTGATTGGTTGTCTCTTATCTTAGATGTTAATGATCTAGTAATGCGATAGGTCATTCGTTGTGTATAATGCTTGATTAAATCTTTGTGAACCTTAGAATATGACTCCTTGAGTAGTTGTAAGCTAAACCATCCAAAGAGTGCCTTAGAGTAAGAGTTTATTATCCCTAGTGGGTTTTGTAGACGAGACCTTTGGTAAGTTCAAAGAGTTGGGAGAAACGCATACCCTACAACCTTAGACACACAACGCAACTAAGAATAAGGACGTGACAATTCAACCACCAATAGGAGATAATTGAGGAGTAGTAAAACCTAAGTAAACACATCTTTAAACTATCATACGAGCACACAATAATTAGACATAGACTACATACACCTTAGATTAGATAATTAGATAAGTAGAGTAATCGGTAGCAATACCAACCCCCAAATCCATACCCCGAGATTCGTACCTTTCAATTTCCTAAAAAATATAAAAAGATAAAAAATAATCTTCCTCAACCCCAACCTTAGCGTAGTAACTTCTCACTAGCATTCCTATTCCTTAGAGAACGATATCAATACCGTGGCTTACCCTAATACTACACTACAGCGATTAGGTTCACGCCTAGGTGTTGAAAAACTTACTCGACGAAAGGAAGTTCCTTTGACCCGAGCGACGCGTGTAGCGTTATCAAGTTTTGGCGCGCACTGCGGGTATAGAATAGCTAGTTAGTAGTCCACCGCGTTTAGGTTTCTTTGTGATTCCCATCAAGTAAATTTTTTCTCATTTTTAGCTTTCTCTTAGTCTATCCCCTTCTTCGTGACCTTTGTTCGTAACCCCATCTCTTTTCATCATGGAAGGTGATAACCAACCACCACTCATCAACCCACCACCAAATGACCCGCCAAGAGCCCGTACTCTTGGTGAATACTCGAGACCAAGCCACTTAGGCTATAGGAACACCATTGAGCTTCCGACCAAGCCCAAACTACGGCCTGCGATCCGACACCATCCGGTTGGTGCAAAACGGATGTGCATTCCATGGACTTCGTTCGAAGATCCAAATCGACATCTTAGGGATTTCTTAAAATTGTCGATTCCATCGACCTTGATGCTACTACTCGGGAGACCACGCACCGAGTCTCTTCCAATTCTCTACGAGACCAAGCTAGTAATTGGCTCGAGCGACTTCCCACCGCTCCATCTCAAGTTGGATGATCTTACCTCTTGCTTCCTTGCTCAATTTTTCCCACCGGGGAGAACCACTAAACTTAGGCGAGACATCTTGACGTTTCAACAACTCCAAGGTGAGTCTCTCTACAAAGCATGAACTCGGTTTAAGGACCTACTCCTGAGAGAGGGATTGATTATCTTATGGAAAGGCAAAGAAGAGTCCCCGTACAAATTCCTCGAGAAACTGAACATTGTCCCCAATGTTCCCCGAAAGTATCATAGTTATGATAAAAGAAGGTAATTAAAAACGAAAGAAACCAATACTCCCCTGATTAGCTCGGTAGGATCCGTGTAAAGTGGTGGTTAAATCCTTTTCAAGAAGAATTATCATGCGTGAACAGCTCCTTCCAATCTAATGTAACTTCTTCTGACAAACTAAACCCGCACACTTGAAGAAAACAAACGAACCTTCGTAAAATCGTGCGGTAATAATATATAAGACTCGATTTAAACTAGGATATAATGCTTGTGGAATGGATGTTTACAAATTTCTAAGAAAATTAAGACCGAAAATTCCAAAAATTTATGAGTAGCTCGTAAAACGAGAAAAAAGTAATCGATGTTTTACTCCTTCGACGCCGTCAGTTGTAATTTCGACGCCACAAGTTATCCCGACAAAAAGCGGTCTGCGATTTTACGGAAAAATTACGGAAAATTTACATCTTTAGAATCTGGAAAAATTTCCGTGAAACATCCATTATGACTCGATACAAGCATTTGACTCGAACAAACAAACATAAATATCTTTTAGTTAATTGTTATTCTCATGTTTACGTTTCTGAAAACGTGTGTAATCCTCCCTACACTTATCCTTTATGTAAAATACCTTTATATGCAATTAAGACGAGGTTAAAAACAAAATAAAGCATTTTACAAATTTAAACATGAGGATAAACAATTAATAAAAGATATATGACACTAACAAGCAAACAATTAAGCACGGGTTGCCTCCCACTAAGCGCTTTCTTTATTTAAGAGTCTTGTAGCTAGACTCATAGTCGTACTCTACGTTTTCTCACCACCGCCCTCTTGACGGTCTCTAATGGGGATTCCATGTTGTAGAAGTGCCCTAAAATGCACCTCTCTAAGAGTTCATCCTCTCCCAATCGGTCCTATATTCGGTCCTAGGCTCATGCAATCCTTATAGAATCCGAAAATCTTAGCCATAACATAATCAACACCTTTTTCCCTATCCTCATCATTCCTATAATGAATCGACAGTTTAAGTTCCTTTTCATCATTAGAGTGATGAAAACTTCTCAATCTTAAGCGGCATTTGGTAAGCTATGTCATCGGTCTCATTCTTGAAACGCACTACTCCTAACGAGGGGTCATAGGTCATCCCAGTGCTTTCTATGAAAGGTTTTCCTAGAATAACATGGGACAAGCTAGGGTCTATGGCCGTGCTAATATCATCCACAATTATGAAGTCCGTAGGAAACGTGAAACTACCTACATAAACGGGCAATCCCTTAATTCTTCCGAGAAAATTGCAACTAACATTAGGATCATTGGGGTCTTGCCTAGTTGGAATAGGCTTCTTCAATATCCAATTGTAGTAGGTGCTAGTCATTATGTTGATTGGGACTTGCGATCAATGTAGGCTTTTGCCACAAAAATGTCCTATGAAACATGGTATGTTAAGATTCCAAGGGTTCCCAAACTTGATTCGAGGACTTTTCCTAACATACATGCATGAAGGTCATGCACTAAGTGAGGGTGGCGAGATAGTTCTTCTTCCGTAGGAAATTTGTTGAAATAGTCAATGTCTACTTCATCTACCTCCTCGGGTGTTTCATCATCCACAAGTGTATAGTCCTCTTCGTCATTTGTTTCATTAGGTTCAACTAAGGCGATGGTATTGACGAATTGGACATGCTTAGTTAGCTTGCTTGGATCCTTAATCTCTATACCGAAGGCTCGGGGAGTTGAGATAGCACTAACCTTCTTATCACTATTAGTTATGGCTTTCAAAGGTTGTCGATTTTCCTATCCATCTCGGCTTGTTGATGGTTAAAGCGGTCCGAGAGCTTAGCCATTTAGGTTTCTTGGGATGCAACTAGGTTTTGCAACATCCTTCGACGTTTTGTTGGTTAGGACCGTTAGGTGGGGCCATGAGAAATCATTGAGGTGAATTCTTTGGTTTGTCCCGATGAAAGTCGGACTTGCCTTTCCATGCCTCTCGGGTTTCATTGAAATTCCTAGGTCCGGTATTGTAGGGAATCTTCCTCCCGCTCCATTAATACGTGAGGATGCGTAGTCAACGGAAGCATGTTCGGGGATCGAGTGCTAGTCGCGCGTGTTATGAGGATCACAAAGCGGCTCACACGAGGAAGAAACTTTGTTCACATGGTGTGAAGATTTAGGATTTTCGAGGAGCTCATGAGGAATCTAACTTGATCTTCAAGTTCGATCATCCTACGGATCGGAAGGGCAAGGAGATTGCCTTAACGGTTTTGGGCACTCACGGGGTCATCCCAACTTTCGTTGTCATAGAGGCGAGGTCCTCTATTATACCCCATGATTCTTCTCGGGTGAGATCACTAAGTTTTCCACCGCCGCTTGGTCAATGGATCGCTTAGTGGGAAGTTGACATGATCATAAAAGATTTGGACTTGGAGCCAAAGATCAATGCCGTGATGAGGACTTTATGAAGTAAGTCCTTGAATCGGGTCCATGCTTCGTAGAGAGATTCACCTTGACGTTGCTCAACATCAAGATGTCATTCCTAAGCTTAGTGGTTCTCCCGGTGGGATAAATTGAGCAAGGAAGCGAGAGGTAAGATCATCCCAACTTGAGATGGAGCCAAGGGAAGTCGCTCAAGCCAATTACTAGCTTGGTCCCGTGAGAGAATGGAAGAGACGCAGCGCGTGGTCTCCCGAGTAGTAGCATCAAGGTCGATGGAATCGACAATTTTGAGAAATCCCTCGATCTTTGATTTGGATCTTGAACGAAGTCCATGGAATGCACATCCGCTTTGCACCAACCGGATGGTGTCGGATCATGGGGCCGTAGTTTGAGCTTGGTCGGAAGCCAATGGTGTTCCTATAGCCTAGGTGGCTTGGTCTCGAGTATTCACCAAGAGTACGGGCTCTTGGCGGGTCATTTGGTGGTGGGTTGATGAGTGGTGGTTGGTTATCACCTTCCATGATGAAAAGTGATGGGATTACTAACAAAGGTTACGAAGAAGGGGATAGACTAAGAGAAAGCTAAAAATGAGAAAAAATTTTACTTGATAGGAATCACAAAGAAACCTAAACGAGTTGGACTACTAACTAGCTATTCTATTCCCGGCAGGGCGCCAAAACTTGATAACGCCACACGCTGGCCGTCGGGTCAAGGAAACTTCCTTTCTTCTCGAGCAAGTTTTATAACACCCTAGGCGAGGAACCTAATCGTTGTAGTGTAGTAATTAGGGTGCCACGGGTATTGATATCGCTCTGGGAATAGGAATGCTAGTAAGGAGTTACTACGCTAAGGTTAAGGTTGAGGAAGATTATTTTTGTATTTTTATATTTTATGAAATGGAAAGGTACGAATCTCTGTATTGGATTGGGGGTTGGTATTTCACCGATTACTCTACTATTATCTAATTATCTAAACTAAGGTTGTGGGAGTCTATGTCTAATTAATGTGTGCTCGTGTGATAGTTTAAAGATGTGTTTACTTAGGTTGTACTACTCCTTAATTATCTCCTATTGATGGTTGGGTTGTCACGTCCTTATTCTTAGTTGCGTTGTGTCTAAAGTTGTAGGGTATGTGTTTCTCCCAACTCTTTGAACTTACCAAAGGGTCTGCTCTACAAACCCACTAGGATGATAAACCCTACTCTAAGGCACTCTTTGGATGGTTTAGCTTACAACTACTCGGTAATTATATTCTAAGGTTCACAAAGATGAATCAAGCATTAAGTACACAACGAATGACCTATCGCATTACTAGATCATTAATCAACTAAGATAAGAAACAACCAATCAATATTCAATAATTAAGTTTCATACTTCCTAAGCAAACACACAAATAAATTAATGGACATGGAGAACATGCAAGCATACACAAATAATCAAAGACATAATTGAATTAATGAAGTAAATACTTATCTTGATGTAAGATAGGGTTTAAAACCCTAAAATACTGTACAAGACACCTTAGGTTCGGTTTTTAGGTTTTCACCCAAAAGACTCTCTAAAACCGAAAAATTCGGATTCTATATATAAGATTACATATGCGACGCGCCACCTTATGTTTCGTGACGCCGCCGTGTCGCCGCTGTAGGGTTTCGCCTTGCCACGTTAACCTTGCGACGCGCCACCTTATGTCCGTAACGCCGCCCTCTTCGCCTCGACGTCCGTCTCGATTGCATCTAGGCCGCCCGAGTAGCGACGGCCTACTCTTTACAACCGGACATCGCCGCTGAAAATACGAGTTTGGGTTCGAACGTCACAAAATCCTCGGACGGCGCCGCATTAGCACTTGACGCCGCTTTCTATTTTCAAAGAATTGTGAGTGTCTCGATTTTTGACTTTGGCCATTTTCTTCATATATTCGCCTTTTCGTCCAAATAAGTGCCATTCCAAGATTTTGCCTTCAAGAGACCTAAAAGTGAAATGAACGATATTAAGCAATAACGGATACAAAGTGATCAAATAAGGACTTAAACGACCCTCAAATGGTACCTTTTAAAACCTTATCAAATATCCCTACACTTGTTATTTGCTTGTCCTCAAACAAATGTGTTTTAGCCAATTAATTTATAAGTTAGGGGTCATAAAGCATTAATTCAAACGGTCCACAACACATATAAGCCCCAAGAAAGTCATAACAAGCACGAAATTACATACTAGCACCTCACATGGGTGTTTGATACTACATCTCTCTCTGTATATATGAAATATAACAAATAGAAATGGAAGATAAACACTCATTAATCGGTCCTAGTACATAGATTACCATAGGCTTGAGAATAGATCAAACCTCCATCGCTTTGGCGTAAGCACCTAGGAAAGACTATCAAAGAGGTCTTTTAAAGGGTTGTAATATTAGGCTTACTTTAGGGAAACAAAGGGTTTGGTGGGATAGGCTATTTAGTGGTGGCAAGTCAAAAATCTCTATGTTAAATGCATATGAAGAATGGCGTTGCTAAGCCAAGACTCGACACTCTAAACTCTAGATAACTGAAATAAACAAACATAAATTCAAAGAAAGATGTAGGATGGTAGCCTATGTGTTTTTTTTTTTTTTTTTTTTTTTTTTTTTTTCACTCTATATTTTTTTTCTTTTTCTTTTTCTATTTTTTTTCGATTTTTTTTTTTTTTTTTTTTTTCATACACTTTTACTCTACCGTCCTCTATGATAACATCAAAATACTAGGGATTTATAGGCATATCCCTACACTTGAGTTTTTTTTTATTACTCTAACACTAATTTGACCCGATTTGAAAAGATCAAAACACTTGGGGTACATTATTATACAAACTAAGGGAATTCGAATTTAACGTTCCCTTCCCGTCATTTCATAAACTTTAACTTTTTCCATGAATCTCAATCGTCCCAAAACTGTATAAAAGGATATTGTCAAAATTGTGCACACACTCAAAACCGACCCGAAACTAAAAAAACACGTGGATCTTGTCACTCTAACTTCACACACTAAAAACACACACCATTCACCATATTTTGCCCTAAAATTTTCGGAGGTTATTTCTTATCTCTAATCCCTAATTATTACGAAATGACTTTATCTAATTATTACTTATTCAAAATTGTTTTATATTGCTGAATAAATCATAATTGTTTGTGTTTGATTTGATTGCTTATTTGAGTTAATATGCTGAAGTTTATTGGATCCGGATTTAGGTAGTTCAGATAGTGCCGTTATTGTGTTTTATTTTTGTTGTGGTCCTGGTTAAACCCACCGAACAACCCTGTTTCAACCCGTTACCCACCCCACCCATTTTGTCACCTCTAGCCCTGATGCATCATACAATCTATAAATCTAAAGCAATAGTTTGATACCTGGAGAACATTCCCGACTAAACCGCGAGGAAGGTTTGAAGCAATTTCATTGCCTGTGGGCTGATTCGTATCGCTTCAACAGACTATCTCGATACCGCCGGCTGTGAATTATACTTCCAGCCCGTAAAACCCACTTCTGACAGTATGAGAAATCTTGTTTTGACATCTGGTATCTAAAGATATATATTCTGAACAAGCAGCAACCCCAGGAAGCAGTTCTATCAAGACCAAATCTGTCCACTTGGCACTTGCAACCATTTTCTCAGCACGTTACAAGCAACTTCAAGCTGGTCAATAGTCTGTACAAACCTAGGGATGTTGTTAATTGGACAATTCAAACCACCAAACTTATTTAACGAATCGTTACTATACGAGTATAAAAGTATTGACTTTCAGCACGGTGGTTACAAACAAAAGTCAACGACTTCATATCATGAAACGCTTGACGACAAGCACGTATAAAGTTTCTATAACCATTTGCCAAACGGATGAAGGTGTTCTACCCTCGACTAAAAATTCACCTATGGTGTCACCATTAATAAAGTTATCATTAGTCAACTGTTGACTTTCTTGAGGAGGTAATACACAGCTCGAAATTTCATCGTGAGGGCCCACAGAGTTTGTAGATCACCGTTGAAGCATTTGGGATTGAATGTTTTGCATGACTTTCGATGTACTCTGAATGTCGGTCCACGATCACCACTGTCTAAAATATTAAATGTGAATATGGAACCTGTTAGCTTATCATGCCAGATGGATTTGTAACCAATGGGCCAGATTTGGGAAGTATTGTAGAATGGAGGTCGTGGGTTGATTTTTCCAACCGATATCACAATGAAGTCTTGAAACTGAACCGGAAGGCTACCCTGTGATATATATATATATATGACGTCAGGGAAATAGATGAAGACGGATGGATTCAAGTATATAATGACAACAAAATGATTTTTGTCTACAGGTGGCAATGTCAACCTAACTACCCAGAATGGGTAGCTTTTGGCTACACTTAGCATCACATGTAGATTCGTAAAGATAGGAAGATGGTGCGTTAGGTAACCGGCCCCACGAGGTAACTTAGGTCAAGTTATGAAAAAATTTCATTCATAAATAACTAGTGTCATGAATGACCTATATACATTATAATACGAAAATTATTTTGCTTAGTGAAACGGATTTCACAAGGTTTTAACCGTTTAACTATTATGCAATAAAATTCGTTTTGGGTGACTTTCGACCCATTTGACCCAATTTCTTTTCCGCTGACTTTTCTTTACTTGTTTGGCCTGTAAGAAATAAAACATAACCCCAAATCTTACTATTCTAAAGCACATGGGTCGATGCCGCCACCCCTACTTGATTGGGTAGATTGTTTAAACATTTTACTAAAAATAAAACATGTCAAATGGGTCGAAATGCCAATAAGCTCCTAAATTGTTTAAAAGAAAAAAGGCTACATCATTATTTGAAGAGTACGGTATTCGTAAACATCTTGAAAACATCATTAATTTAAAAAGAACAGAAAAGAGTGGAGATAAACACAACCTGAACCCACCCATTTTGACCCATATGCCATATTTAATTACATATAAAAAATATATATATTGAAAAACTTACAAGAGACGACTCTGACCCACGGTAACCATTCTCCATGGGATCAACTTTAGACGCATTTCCGCCATTAGCATATGATCCGTTCTGTGGTAAAGCAAAGCTACCACCATTGTCATTTGTATCGGAGGAATTGCTAGCCGATAACAAGCCAAGATGATGAGCAACTTTTGGCATCGAATCAAATCTACTTCCATCTGGGGAACAGTAAATTGGAGAGGTTTTGCACATACTTTCCATTCCGAGTATTCAGACTTAACATGTCAACCATCTCCTATTAAACCTCCTTTTTTCGATATGTAGTCTTTAAGTGTTTGCAAATACACTAAGCTGGCATTTTGTGTTGCAATTTCGAGATTCAACTGGGCAGTCTGCATATCTGAACGAGTGTTTGGAGAAGTTAATGCAACTCCAACAAATGGATTTTCATGTGTATGCTGCATTCTACAAGACAAAAGATATGGAAAGTTAGGAATTATATGTAGAAAATCTTTAAGATTTGACAATTTGTATAGTTTGTATATGTATTACTATTACTGGTTGAGTTTAAAGTTTGTTTATCTCTGAAGAGATAAAAAGGAAAGGAAAACAAAAAAGTTAGCTGAAAAGGAATTGGAGCAAAGATTCGAGCATGTGCAGGATGCTCAACCGCTCAGGGCCTCTGATTTTTGGAGGGCCCCAAAATTTTAAGGTTCAAGGCTGTTTTAATATAGTGTTAGCTTCAAATTGGTAGATATAACGATATGGTATACATTTCTGCTTGATTGTTCTCGAATATAAAGTAGTTTTAATCAATTTCATATGATCTAAGAAAATATGTAAAAACAGAGGAAATGATTTGATGCGAGGAGGAAGATGATAGACTTTAGGTTATGTACATGTTTTACCCTTGTTGTTTATAGTATTATACACTTTTGGCCAAACTAGTTATTATTATTTCTAGAAGTTGCAAACAACTTCATAACATTGACATTTTCAACCTTTTTTGAAATATTATTAAAAATCCAATATCACACATTTGAAAGGCAGTCTAATGACATAATAAATCTTGACAAGTTTGAAGTTGTCCTTTTAATACTTTCTGTTACTTTTAACACATTTGAAATCTCTATAATTTAAGCTTTTTTATATATGTATTACATAGTTCATGTTTACGAGCTTTACTTAGTAGGTATATCATAGTGACATCGAACTGTAAGAGACGTTTTATCAAACGTTTACTTTGTTATTCTAGTACAGTGTCTCCAAAATCCATGAGACGGCCCTGCAAACGAGTACTAAAAATCACTCGAGTTTCTAAAAGTTTAGAATTTGAACAAACAAAATAACAAATCGATTCTTGATATTCTGACAAAAACATGGTCTCATAAAATATATAAAGTTTTTGGATCCAAAATGATAAGTCAGTGAGGATTGTCGTAATAAACCCTTGTCCCGATTTAATCATTTCTTACCCCATCATTTTTTAATCTTTATGGTATTTTTTGCTTCTTTTTTACTTTCTTCTTCCGTTACTATGTTTGTTTAGTTTTAAGTGTATTAGCGATGGAATAAGCAAAGGATTATTTAACATATAAACTCGATCGCGCGCCCTCGTTTTACCAGGTTTGTTCATAAGATATAACATAAAACAATAAGTTGAAGCACTTATATACGGCTTTATATGATATTCACTCGTCCTCTTTCTAATTACTGAAGCACGCACAAGAAATAATGTTTTACAATATGATCATCAACATTAGTAAATTGGGTTAAAGCTAAATATACGCAATGTATTTATTATAAACAGGCGATCTATGTAACAAACTTTGAAAATTGCTAATATACGCAAAATACTTTCAATTGTGAACAATATACGTAAGATTACCGGAACTTACAGGTTACCCGGTTACCAACTTTGAAAAGTTACAGTAATGGTCCATGTGGCTTGCGTTGACTTTTATCACTCATCCCTTGACTTTTTTTCTCTTAAAAAGTTATAGTAATGGCCCTTATGATTTGCGTTGACTTACACTTTTGGTCCGTTGTCTTTTTTTTCACTTATAACTTCTTCTTTCTTTTATTTTTTTTCATTTATTCATACAACTTTTTTTCTCTTCTTTTTCAAATTTCAAACTAATGTACATAATATGATCGATATGTGACATGTTTGACCAGTTATCACTTAGAAAAGCTATTGTAACACCCTCAAAATATTGCAGCGGAAGATAGTGTCACTGGCGTATTACTTCATAGCACAAAGTACAAGTTATAGAAAACGAACTCTAAATGAGACGTTTTGAAAAATTTCCATTCGATAAATAATATCAGAGTTATAACAAGAGGTCCCAAACTATATTATTACATATATGTTTTACAAAAAAATTATCGAATGGTGAATATAATGCACTCTCATCTTCAAATCATGCCATGCAACTCTAATGCTCCAAGTCAATGCTATGCCTTACGAACATGAAAATAGACATGCTAAAAGTGTCAACACAAAGGTTGGTAAGTTCATAGGTTTAATGTAAAAGCAGTGTGGACCACAAGCTTTCAACAACAATTGGAATTCAAATATATTCATGAAATGTATTCCAAATGAAATGCATCTGTTTCTGTTGGAGCGACAGACACATACGAGGGAGTTTACCCCCAATAGATCTATTCACAACATTCGCGCTTACTCTAAGTAATTAACGGTTCATGATTGTGGGGACTTTTATGGCAAATGAGACAACTTAGGTAATCAATAAATATTTACTGTACTTGTGTCCATATATAAAACAAATTATAAGTTTAAGCAAAAATATGCATGTATTCTCACCCCAAAATAGTACAAAACAATTAAATGAATATTGGGGCTACGAACTCACCAATATGATAGCGATAGGTCATGATGATATAAATTTTATCGAGAAGTCGTGAACTTAATGACGACCTAAAAATATATAACAATCGCGTCTTAGGTTTATATATATAGTGAAAATGTACGAAATGTCTTTTAAAAAGTATTTATATACTTTTGACATTGTACACATTTTTGTAAGTTTACAAAAAAAATTAAGTTTACAAAAATGTGAAAGTTTTTAGTTTTTATTAAGTCTTGAAAACAATAACAAGCCTTATTGATAAGTTACTCTATGTTTGGTTTATATTGTTTTTATTAATTCACCTATTCCGAAAATCATTACGCCTAGGTCATATTTAATTTTATAGAAACGTAAGAAAGTCGTTTTTATGATAGTGGGCCCTACCACATCGATTTTTATATAAACGTGGTCAAGTGTTTTTAAACACTACTAATTGTTAACGTTAAGTTTTCATATGAATCTAATTATCTCATTTTAATGTCTACATTTTTTCTATCCCGTAAATCGTTATGAGTTGGTTTTTATGTCTTTAGAAGAGTATTTTATTATTTTAGAGGTATAATGGTCTTTAATATCTCATATCCTATGTCAAATTAATAATATATACTTATATGTCCTAAGCTGATTTTGGCAGCTCACTGCAGTCCCGCGGAAATGATTATAAGTTGGGTTCCACAAGTCCGTTGGATGCGGGGTTTTCAGCTAAGTTTAAGTTAATGTCTTATCTACATTTCATAAAACTGGGCTGATTAGTTCCAAAATTGAACAGAACAATAGGCTTTTTCCAAATGAAATATAGTGTGCAGTTTTCAACACCTTTTGCCATTTTAGCTCTAATTTACTCATCGGGATGAGTTACGGGTTGATCCACCCGGCAAAATGACCACAAGACATAGCTCTACAATCATATCTTATTCTATAAAATCAAGGTTCACTAAGTTTTGTAGCCAATTCATATTCCGGGTTGTAAGTTTTGTAGCTAATTCATATTTCGGGTTGTTTGGATTTTCAGTTTTGTAAATCTACATAAGGCTTGTTTTTGAGTTTATTTTTATAATTTAAAGCATGTGTACAATATCTAGGTAATACAAAATACTACTTACATTATAAAAATACATCAAAATACTCAAGCTTATTACAACCATATTGAATGAAAGCAAGAAAATTAGCTATATCTTACAAGGAGATGATGGAAATACAACAAGAACACTACTACAAATCAACACTTAATCACTTCTATACTTTAACCCTTATCTTCAATCTTTTAACCACTTGATTTCAACCTTAATAAAACCTTGTAAAAACCCTTTTATTTCCGCCCTTAAACCCTTGATAATCTCCTAATTCACCAAATGAATCACCAAATCAACCCAAGAATCTTGTAAAGGTTACTAATGCCTTCAACTTTGTTATGTAACTTGAAGCATAAAATCAAACAATGAATGGTGATGGAGGGGGAGGGTGGATGGCACGAGGAGGGAGGAGGAGAGTTTGTGAGTTTTTGGTATTATTTTGACTAGTTATCATGATCTTATAAGGTAATATCTAGATATTAGAAGACATAGTAGTTAAGAATGAACATGTATAATGATCTATGGTAAGATGCATTCTCACCAAGATACATGTCTTGGTGAGTAACTAGAAAACGCCACCTATGAGGTGGTGTCATAACTGTGTAGTTTCCTTGCATAACTTTTGATTTACAATGTGTAGTTTGATCCCGATAATTATTAACGTTAAATCCATAAGTCACAAAACTTAAAACCGGGTATCGCAAAAATTAATAAACTTATAAAAATCTTAAAAATTATCAATATACTCTATCTTAGTATATTAAATAAGTGATGAATTTATCGGGGTGCTTAAACGTCGTTAAAACTTAGAAACGTAGGTTTAAATACGTGTAAAACGTAAAACGTATAAACGTAAAACGTACAAGGTTTACTTAAAATGGAAAAATAACAATAGTTTATATTAAATATGACTATAAAGGAAAATAAAATGTATAAGGCACCTAGAATGATCATTGTCTAATGCTAGTTACGAAATAAGCATACGCGATTGAACTTTCTTAAATTATTCGTGAAAGTAATTACTTTAAGAATGAAAGTAACAATAAATAAAATAATAACCTGAAATCTACGGGTTGCTACAATTATAGTAACGGTCACTTTACATTTATACATATACTTTAATGTGATAATTTTGTTTTTCATTTATTCGCCGTTCTTCAAACAAGTTTTTTTTTTTTTTTTTTTTCTTTTTGGTGAAGTATTAATTTTTGGGAAAATGATAAAAAATGCATCGAACTTGACACTTGTTGTCATTGTGTGTAATCAACTATTTTTTTTCATTGTAACACAAACTTTTGAATTTTTGTCATTGTATGTAGTCAATTAGGTGAATTTGTGTTATTGTATGTACCCAGTCAGCTTAGCGTTACATCGTTAGTCCTTTTATATTAACGATCGTTAGTAAATAACTTAAAATTTCGTTCTCTTACGTTTTATTCGTTTTTATCCGTTATTATACGTTTAATCCGCTTTTATACTTTTTAAATCCGCTTTATACATTTTGGTCCAATGCTTTCATCCGCTTTTTACATTTTCGTTTGTTTACTTACGTTTCGACGTTTTCTTACGTTTTAGTCCGTTTTATACGCCGTCGTCGTGTTTACACGTTTTGCTCGTTTTCATCCACATTTATATCGTTTCGTCTGCTTTCATCCGTTTTATGTGTTTTGTCCGCTTTTCGTTTTCATTCGTGTTATCGTTTTCATCCATTTTCTTACGTTTTCAAGCTGTTTTATACATTTTCGTCATTTTTAAAGTTTTCGTCGCTTCCTAATATTTTCATCTTTTTATACGCTTTCGTTGGTTTTCTTACTTTTTGTTCATTTTCTTACTTTTTGGACGAAAATGTATAAAACTTAAGAATACGGACAAAACGTATAAAAATAGATGAAGGTGTAAGAAAACAGATAAAACTTAAAAAAGACGAAAACGTATAAAACAGATAAAACAGATGAAAACATATAAAAAGCGGGCGAAAACGTTAGAAAATCGACGAAGACATTTAAAAATCGACGAAACGATAAAACGGACAAAAAATATAAAACGGATGAAAACGATTGAAAACGTGTAAAACAGATGAAAATGAGATGAAAACATATAAAACGGGTGAAAACTTATAAAATGGACTAAAACGATAAAAGCGAATGAAAACGTATAAAAGCGGACGAAACGTATGAAAACGGACGAGAATGTAAGAAAGCGAGGCGAAACGTAAAAACGGGAAAAGCAACGGACGAAAAAGTATAAAACGACAAAACGATAATAACGGATAAAACGAATAAAAACGTAAGAGAACGAAATTTTAAGTTATTTACTAACGACCGTTAATATAAAAGGACTAACGATGTAACGCTAAGCCCCGACCGGTACATACAATAACACAAATTCACCTAATCTACATACAATGACAAAATTCAAAAGGTTTGTGTTACAATGAAAAAAATAGTTGGTTACACAATGACAACAAGTGTCAAGTTCGATGATTTTTTGTCATTTTCCCTAATTTTTTTTCTTCGCTTTTACATTTATTACACATATAATTTAACACAACCTTAAGAAAAAAGTTCTATTTACTTTTTTTTCATTTATTCATACAAGTTTTTGTCTTTTTTTTTTCACCTTTACACTCATTATGCATTTACTTTAACGCAACGTTTAATTTTTTTTTTAAGAAATATAAGTCACATGTGGGGTGTAAAGTATAAGTATAAGAATAACGCAACTTTAAAAAAATATTCCTAAAAAGTTTTTATTTTATTTATTTATTTATTTTTTTTTTTTGTCTTCTGAAATTGCTTTAGAGTATAAGTATAATAAGTTCAAAAAAATAGTGTCGTTTTATTGTGTGGTAAAAAAAGTTTAGTGTATGAATAAATAAATAAAAAAGTAAAAAATAAATAAAATTCAAAGGACTAAAGGTCAAAATCAACGCAAGACCATTACTATAACTTTTCTAAGTAGTAATTGGTCAAACATGTCACATAATAATCATATTACATACATTGGTTTGAAATTTGGAAAAAAGAGAAAAAAAACAAAAAAGTTGTATAAATAAATGAAATAAAGTATTAAAAAAAGTTATTAGTGAAAAAAAAAAAGACAAGGGACCAAAAGTGAAAGTCAACGCAAACCATAAAGGCCATTACTATAATTTTTCTAAGTGAAAAAAAGTCAAGGGATGACCGATGAAAGTCAACGCAAGCCACATGGACCATTACTCTAACTTTTAAAAGTTGGTAACCAGGTAACCTGCTAGTTCCCGGTAATCTTACGTATGTTGTTCACAATTTGAAAATATTTTGCGTATACTAGTGATTTCCAAAGGTTTGTTACGTAGATCGTCTGTTTAAAATAACTACATTACGTATTTTTAACTTTCACCCTAGTAAATCTAAGTAGTAAGCTTTTTAAAACGTCCATGCATGTTCTATTTGGTCGAGAAAATTATGTATAGAATGCAACTAGTCATACACTAAAATCAGATTTGAGCATTATAACTAACCAAATCCATCTATTTGATTCTCAAACCTTTTGTATTGTGGAAATTAATAGATTAATTTATGGGTTCGGCCCATGATATATATTTGATTAGAATTAGGCCCGGTGTTTTTATTAGATTAGATTTGTTTATGGTTAATTGCTATGGCTATATAGACTTTGGTATGTAATTCATTA
The DNA here is from genome assembly GCA_022545495.1 of Chrysanthemum lavandulifolium. NCBI lineage: Eukaryota > Viridiplantae > Streptophyta > Magnoliopsida > Asterales > Asteraceae > Chrysanthemum > Chrysanthemum lavandulifolium. The sequence goes on along the minus strand of CM040241.1, from coordinate 25,228,873 downwards.
TGCATTAATAAGAATTACCTCTAAGAAGTATTGGGTCATCTAACAAGCCACAAAGTGACCAATTTGCTCTCACATAAAAGGCACGTGTGTCATCTAACAAGCATTGACTAGCGTTTGTTAGTCACAGGGACTAACGGAGAAGCAAAATGGAGAGGATGGGATGTTTGTTGTATTTATTTTGAAGAGTAAAATACACCGTCCGTCTCTTAACTTATACCCAAAATACACGTTAAGTCCTAAAAAAGATAGATACACTAGAGGTCCATACTGTTCATTTTTTGCATCACTCAAGGTCCATTTGACTAATTGCCGTCAGTCAACATCAGTTAAGTGCGTCATGTGCCTTGCACATGAAGGTATTTTTGTCATTTCGTGTCTTGTCTTCTTACACCCTCCTTGTTCTTCATCTCCACTCACTACCACTAATCATTACAACTTGAATGATACATTCATTGCTTGACCTGACTTATACTTTTAGGCCAAGGAAAAAACTGTTTTGAGTACTTTGAATATCTTGGTTGGTAAGTTTTCAACCTACAAGTCCCTTGTAAATAAATTACCATTGAATACAAAGTTTTTTTTGGTAAAAGGTCAAAGACCCGGTAAATATATTACTCCAAAAAACGTTTAAGTACAAAGGATATGAGTGAATCTCATATCTCAGCCTGTTACATAGGCGGAAAGCTTACATAACAAGATACTTCCTATCTCTAATCAAGAAAATAAACCAATTCTTAATAGATAACATTAGACATGTATGAAAACAAAATTACTTCCTACCAAGGCCTTGGAGCTTAGTACCATACGTGTCATAATAAGTATCCAAGTTTCCTGGAAGATCGTAGACCTGATCTGCATAGTTATCATACTCATAGTCATCATAATCATCTTCACGGTCATGACCACCACCAAATAGGTTAATTGACTCATGAAAGGTATTCACAACCTCCTCTTCATCACTGTCGGAAACAACAATCTCTCCTACCTTAGAGAATGGGTTAGCCCTCTTAGTAGAAGAAGTAGACGAAGAAAAAGTAACCACGGCCTGCACCTGCTCTTTCACAACACTCACAAGATGTTCTTGCGATAAATTACCAGTCTTTGGAGCCCCATCCATCATAGCTTCCTTTGTATTACTCGGATAATCAACCTTTTTAATAGGATGACCATCATCATCTACAAGAGTAGCTTTCCCATCAATAATTAGCTTTTCAAGCTCCCCAATTTTCTCAACAATAGGAGTAGGACAAACCTCCTTAGCTTCCATTGTATTGCCAGAATCCAACTCTGCCCCATCCTTAGCCACGACATCAGTATGAATGCCACATTCATCAATATCTATCATATTAAGGACTTCAAATGTATTTGACGTAGCAACCTTCATCCCACTCGTACTAGCTACATCAGAGGCCTTCCTTTTAGTAGTATCCACCTGCTTGGGCTCAGGAGGATGCGCTTTAGGTTGATACCTAAACTTAGGACCCGCATCAGGTTTAATAAAACCATTACCCGAACCACTTTGACTACCAATCTTACCCTTGTTTTTGCGATTAACCGTCTGAAAACTATCACTACCCATTTGAGTAGGCTGAACTGGAGGAGGAACAAATTTAGGACAGTTATCCAGAGTATGACCAAATAGCTTACAAGTGTCACATCGAGGTGGTTTCCACTCGTACTCAACACGAACCTTTTCAATTGTAGAACCTGACCCATCAAGTAGCGGTATTTCAACAATGATGCTTTCCTTATGTACCTCATCCGCCTTCACTTCAATCAAACACCTAGCAAAACTACTACGACCCCAAGATTCCATGCACATTTGACTAGTGTAAGAATCTTGCATTTTAGGTGTACCAATCAATGTAGCTAGGAGACTGAGACCATCATCAGAAAATATAGCAAGGGGAACATCATGGAATTTAACCCACACCGGAATGTTAGTCAAATCCTCTTTAAGCAGATTAGTATTCAAAGTCCAAGATTTAAGTATAATAGGCACATTCCTAATCATTCACGGTCCGTTTTCCAAAACATCTTCAACACCTTTATGAGTGAAAAACTTAAAGAAAAAGAACCCCTTCGCATTCATCAGAACCTTTTGAATACCATACTTGGCCCACGTATTACGCACGTAATAAAATCAAAAACCGGGGAGGCCATATGTTTACCAAGGAAATAGCCATAGAGAGTATTTTCAAACCTAATGTTTACCTCCTCAACAACTTTCATAGGGACAGTAAGGTCAACACCATTCTTGTTCTAACAACACTCCAACCTACGAAAGTTTGACATGCGTCTCTTAGGATCAACATACATAGCACCCGCATAAGAAACCGATTTGACACAACTTGCACCATTAGGTGCCATAGTAGTCTGTTTCAACTCACTTGGGGTGTTTTGAAGGGAACCAACCTGATGTGATGTAGATGCATCCCGAATTTCCGTGTTCTTCAATTGGATATTATCCATAGCCTTCTCAAAATTCTTACACACATCTAGCACCTCTTTATTAATACCATTATTTTCTACAGCCGTTGGCTCAAAAAAACTAGGAGACGAACCAGTAGCCTTAGTCGCATTAGTATACGTACCAGTGTCATGAATTTTACTAGCCAATGAATGTTGATCATGACCCCCCAATGCGTCATGACTAGTGCTAGAACCAAGTGGAATCGGCTCCACTTGTGTATTGGTAAAAACAACTTCTGCATCCCCACCACTTGATGCATTTTCACCACGAAAATGCTCATTCGAACGATCCTTGGAAGCTACCTCGGAAAGAGTCGGAAACTTGAGTCCATAACAAGCGATGGCGATACCATATTGACAACACTCGACTCACTTTCTTTTTCTTCTTCTTTTTTCTCCTCCTCCACCGAATCCAAAAACCCTTCATCATTACCAGAAACACAAACAAAAAAACCTAGAAGAACAAATAGCGTCTAGTCTTCGAACGAACGCAGAAAACCCTAACAAGTTATATTAGGGTTTTAATAACGAAACATAAAGTCACGTCACATGTTGTAAGCTTTTCAAGAATAAGGCATATAAAATCAAGATGCTAGTCAAGATGATGGTCAAAAATGGTGTGCACTGATGCACCAATGATTGAACAAGAATAAACCTTTAGCGATTAAAAAAATATATCAACCTAAATATCAATCTAACTCAAACGCATCACAATTGGACCAAAAACAAAACTAATATTATACTGACAACCAACGTAGTTATTACACCAACATGATTGATCAAATATGGTAAAAGAATCACAAGTGGAACAATTAAGATACGAAAAGAATTAAATCGAAACTTCGGGTTGTTAGGGATTCGGTTTCGCCAAAAGTCGCCAAAGGTGGAGGAGTTTTTTTTAGCAATGCAAAGTTTATTCTCTATACTATCAAATCTCCAAAAAAACAAACATTACCCAATTGGTATTTCATAGCTAAATAGTGTTATTCTACTAGAAACATTTAAAAAGATAAAGTAAAGAAAAATCATGCCACAGTATGATGTATTAGCATCACAAAATGGGAAGGATCATGCCACACTTGCAGCGGGTCAACTACGTCTAACTAATCTTTATTGTAGCAATGCATAAAGAAAACATAAAACGAAACCTTTTTGTAAAAGAAGTTGGAAAAATGTTGTCTTTGAAAGACTTGATTACAACACTGCGATGCTACTTTATCCTTTCTCAAATATGCTGGTGCGTAGACGAGCATGAATTTATTGCAAGAATAGAAACTAATAAAGAACAGACATGACATCAGAAGCACAAGAGCAATGTACTATGTACCATCGGTCCCTCCCTTTGAAATCATTTCCTGCGTATTTGGAGTAAAGAACAGTGTTTCCTGGAAGCAATGGCACACCTGTTCTGACTCCTTCCTCATTTAGAGGACTTGGCCCAACTGCAATCACCTGTGTTTCCAAAGACCACAAGCAAATAAATAAGCCCAACATACAATCACAAAATGAAAAAAAAAAAAAAAAAAAAAAAAAAAAGGAACAAAAAAAGAAATCATTTTAATAGCTAAAAAAGGCATTCACTACATATTAAATGTTGTGAGATGGGGTTCAACACACATATTTCCATCGTCCCGACAATGGTCAAAACAAGTTCTGATGTTAAAACAGGTTGGCTTGACCCACATACACTATTTTTTTTTTCTTCTTTGAATTCTTAAAATATTAAAAAGTCGAAGATAATATCAATAGTATTCCTATAAGAAGCTTTAAATATTGAATAAAAGTAATCAGGAGGTTGTATGCTCGCAACTTTCAAGCAGTTTTGCACATTTGTTCTGTTTTCCTTTTAGCAAATGTTATTATTTGAACTATATTATATGTAACATGACCAATGAGTCTCTGAAACTGAGTTATGCTTGCAGGTTAGAGTGGTTGATGAGCTCAGAATTCCAGTGAAGTTTGTTGGTGTTGGTGTGGGAGGGCGGTGGATGGTTGTAATGATTCGTGGTGGTAAGTGAAGATGAAGAAGAAGGAGGGTAGAAGAAGACAAGACACTAGGTTGTTGTGCAAGCTACTGTTTTAGTGAGTGCGTACCTCATATGGAAAAATAGGAACAACAAGGTATTTAGAGGTAAAATGGATAGCAGTTCAAGAGTATTTCAAGACATCCAATTGAAGGCATTTGAGTAGATCAGTAGAAGGTCTAGGAATAGTAATATTCGATGGGAAAATGGTTACAGAGACCTCAGAGTTGTGCTAGTACACCAAGTCATAATGGCTGATGTGGGCTGATGCTTGTGGGGGTGTTTGGCTAAGTGTGGTGGGTTGTTTTGATATTGTTGGGAGGTTCTAGTTTTTTTTTGTTTGATTTTTGTCTGGCGTGTGTGTAGCCTGTTGTTTGTTCACATATCTCATGTGTTAGATAGTTTGGTGGTGTGCTTTGTGCTTTGGTGGTTAGGTCCCTCGTGTGGGCTTGTGGTTATATGTTATGTGTTCTTTTATTGGGGGTTTGTCCCATGAGGTGTTTCTTTAGTTGTTTAAACTCCCGCGTACACGAGTTTAAATATGGTACAGGTGTATATATATCAAAATGAAGGCACGACCACACAAGTTACTATGAGACAAAAAATAAATATATTATATCGTACATATAACAACGCCGCATAGTTTTTCAATGGTCATTACGTGCTATTAAACACGCATAATGTTTAAAACATGATATCGATTGTTAAATTTAAACAACATCAGCCTCAACATCATGTCAATTAAACAAAGTCAAATCATGTGTCCAACAAAAATCTTTACAAAATACTAATAGATATTAATGGAATAATGAAAATTTTATGTAAACATCGAATCATGCAGGAGTATTATTTAAGTATAAAGATTTTACATAATTTTATAGAATAATCTTATTTTACAATCCCGCATATTAAGGATGTTACAATCTAGTCCAAAACAACCAAGAAATTTCCTATCTCTTTAAAAATATCACAAGATAGAAAATGATATTTGTCTAATAAATACAAGTTCGTAAGACTCACTAGTTTCCTAGCCGTCTATTTTGAGATCATTAACTTTAGTCTTCATCATATTTTCCACAACTGGACAAATTTATTTTCAATACTTTTGAAAAAACGAAAAGATATCAAATCAATTTGGGACATATATAGTAGCATCGCTTAACTTCTATGACTTTTACAAATATTGAGACTTCGTAGTAGCACTTAGTCAAGCTATGGCTTTTTCAAATGTCGAGTCTTTTTGCAGTAGCAATTGCTCAAAATTAATATTTTTAAAAAAGGTTTGAAGCTTTATAACATAAAAGCACAAAACCCAAAAAATCTATAAGTAAAAAGTGATAAAAATGAGATTTAATATAAAACAATTCAAAATATATAAAAGAAAATGAGTTAAAATTAATATTTTATAAAATGTTGAACTTTATAACATAAAAGCATAAAACTAAAAAAAAAATGTAAAAATAAAGTTTTTAAAAAAACTTGATTAAGAAGATAAAAATTAAAGATTAAGTGGGTAAAGAAGATTAATTAAAACATGGATATAAATGCTTACAATTACATAAAAGTAAGATGACATAAATTAATTCCTTAAAATATCAAAAATTATTAGAATGTTAAATTTGTTTAATTAAATTAAAACTAAACCTATAAAACTAAAAAAATAAACCAAAGAAAGAAAACAAACGATTGGCCAAGAAATATTGCTAGGTAATCTAAGTCCCACGTCACTCATAAAGAAAGAAAACATACTTTTTCTTTAATGGCGGGCTGAGTTCTTTTTTTCTTTAGTCTTCAATAATCCACACTTCTACTTCACAGATTTACTCTTTTGCTCCTAATTCACTTTTTAATACCTACAATATAAAATAACACAAGTACATAATATTTGCAACTAAACACATAACTTTGCTATTTATTTAGCTTAAAATGAGAGTATTTTACAAACAACAACAAACCCAATCCCGCCGGGGCAGGGTATGGGTTAAAATGCGAGGATTTTGAAACTAAAAATACAAACAATTGCTTGTTCATCATTTACACATAATTATATTAATTTCTTCACAATCTCACACCACAAGCCCACAAACACAAAATTATCACCAATCACGAAAAACTCAATCCAAAAAAGACTAAATGATCATCCATATATATATATATATATATATATATATATATATATATATATATATATATATATATATATATATATATAAGAATAATATCCGTAAAAGAATAAAAGATTATTTTTTTTAAAAATTCTTCAAAATTCCACAAGATCGGATATGTTAGTGCATAAAACTTTTGTAAAACAGTTTTTATAATTTTGAGTTTTGATCGTTTTTTAATGCACAAAAACAAATTTTGATGCAAAAAATTTTGATGCACAAAATTTCAACTTGTTTTAGTTAGATGTGCAATGTTATTTTGATGAAAAAATTCAAAAGAAGTTGGGTGCAAAACCAATTTTGATGCACAAAAAACGATTTAATGCATAGACGTATTTTTTCATAATTTTTTCGAAAAGTATCCACTTTTAGAAAAAATTCCTTCACAACTTTTTCATGCACCATCTTACCCGATCTTGTGGAATTGTTTTTGAATTTTTCGAGATTCTTTTGAAAAAAATCTTTTATCTTTTTTTGATATTTGTCTTTTATTTGATCTTTATCCTATATATATATATATATATATATATATATATATATATATATATATATATATATATATATATATATATATATATATATATATATATATACAAGCCCCATTATGCACGTCTTGTGCCAGTACTAATTAATAACTATACTTATTAGACGGTATTAGTTAATATGACCTAAACAATCCTAAAAATTTTAACAACTCTCACCACAAAAATATAAACAATTAAGTGTAAACAAATATGCACCACAATTTCTTCCACTCACCGTTTCAGACTTTTCATTATTTCAATTGATGTCATTAACATCCTTTATTCACTATGAATGTAAGTTCAATTCCTAATACTACCTTTTTGTTGCCTAATAATTATATTATAATACAACCTCGGCAAAACATATACTTTACTCATGAATCTCCGCCTAATAGTCCTTTTTTGGTATATTCTCATTAAATTAATTAATCTTTTTATCCTATGATGTTCACGAGTCAATAAGTTAGTAATTATCTATACGTTAGTGGGAATTTATTTTGAGTTAAGCTTTTTTTGCCATTCCCGTAAGTGTACGTATTAAAAAGATGCGACCTTGGGTTCCTGTAGATTATTCAACTGAAAAAGCTGTGAGAGAAACTACTCCGCTTGCACCATCTTCTAATTTGTTGCATTTCTTGAATTTGCAAACGAATCGGACATGCAAATACAAAGAAGAAAGACCCGATTCAAAAGGAACGCGATGAGCGGTCCCATGATAAATCAAGCCATCGAGATAGGGACCGGGAGGAGACTAACCGATCTAGAGATGAAGCAAGAGAGAAAGAATGTGAAGACACCAAGCTTTTGGATGCAAAACAATTAATTGACACCATTCCAAAACCAAGGACGAAATTTTCGTATCCAATAAATTGGGTAACTTATGACAAGGTTAGTATAGAGTTCTTGCTATAGTTTACTTATAAATCGATTGACTTGATTATGTCTGATCCCAAATTTTGTAAGCTGAAAGGATTGAGCAAAAAGATGAAATGGGTCAAATGGGATAGAAGCCATCCTAAGCTTATTAAAATTCATAAAAACCTTCTAAATCTCAATGTAAGTTGAAGTTGAATTATTTTGTTAGTAATATTGGTTTTTGTACTCATATTTATCACCCTAGCAACATATAAAATTGAAATTTGTTTTATAAAAGGAGTGTTTGTGGGTCCCTTACTTGATCCAACACACCAAAAACTACATTTGACTAGTTTCCAAATTCCTACTCGCCCATTTTCCACTCTTGCTTGCTTAATTGCCACATTTTTTTTTTTTTTTTTTTTTTTTTTTTTGTAAGGGGAGTAATCCTGCACTGGTAAATATATTAACCAAATAAGCGTTTAAGTACAATGGATATGAGTGAATTCCCATATCTCACCCGTTACATAGGCATAAAGCTTACATAACAAGATACTTCCTATTCTCTAAACAAGAAAACAAACCACTACTCAAATGCTAACATATGACACAACAAAAAAATTACTTCCTAGGACCTTGAAGCGTTGTGCCATACATGGCATTAAAGGAATCAAATTCCACGGAAGATCACGAACTGTTTAGCATAGTCGTCAAGTCATAGTCATCATATTCATCTTCAAACTCGTGGCCACCACAAAAATATTAACAGACTCATCAAATTGGTTAGAACAACCTCATCTTCGAATCGATACCACAATCTCTCCCACTTTAGAAAAGGGTTGACTCTCTTAGTAGAAAGGTAGGCGGAATAGGTTGACCATCATCATCCACAAGAGTAGCTTTCCATCAATAATTAGCTTTTCAAGCTTACCAATTTTCTCGACTATGGGAGTAGAACCAACATCCATTGATCCCATTGAATCACTCACAAGCTTGGCGTGAAGAAGTCCCATTCTCCGGAGGCTTAGATGCCTCACCAAAGTCCTTCCCGAGAGCCATCAATACCGCTTCCTTGGTAGTACCGGAAGACTTCCAGCCTTCAACGTTTTAGTAGAAGAATCAGCCACAATACTTGGGATGCCCGAGTCATCTTCCACCTCAAGAGTCCCAAAAGAGTTTGACGATTAATTGGTGTATCTTTAGCAATACCACTAGCAAACTGCCGTTGTTTTCGTCTTTGCAACATATACCGCTTCCTAGGTGCAAATCTAGGACCCTTACCCATATTAATACCACCACGATCTTCGTACCTTTAGGTTTGGCTTTCGATTCGCACCACCTTAAAACCATCATCGTGTTCATCCACATTAGAGGTGGGGAACATCATTATTCTCCATAATACTCTTTGGACAACAAGCGATATCATGCCCAAACACTTTACATTCGAACGATGTGGCGGCTTCCATTCATATTCCACCTTTATACTTGCCGTAGTAAAACCACTATCATCCTTGTTAGGGATCGCCATAGTCACCACATGTTTAAGCTCAAAATCGATGATAATTCCACAAGCACGTGCAAAACTAATCGACCCCATGAATCAACACACATGGAACTTGTAAAGCATCTAACATAATCGGCACCTACTTGAGTAGCAATTAAGCTCAACCCATCTTACGAATATGCAAGTAATGGAACATTATGCAATTTAATCCAACGGGAACTCTAGTTACCTCACTTTTAGACAATAGCACATCAGAGTCCATCTAGTGAGAATGAGAGGAGAATTGCGAATAATCCAAGGGCCCGTTGAAGAACATTCTCAACACCCTCTTTAGAATCGAATTTAAAGAGGAAAACACCATCATCATTCTTCATTAATTTCGAAACCAAACTTACCCCACGTATTGGAGCGTAGTTCTTAACCAAATGAAAAGCAACATTCTTGCCAACAAAAAGCCAACAAGTGTATTTTCATACGGTTGAATACACCCTCCATAGCAGCCTTCGGAAGCACCGTATCATGATTATCGATGCGCGTCTCATTCACCAAGGCACGAAAATTAACTTTCCTAGAGACACGTTCCGGGTTTAAAACATTAGCAAATGACCTCACTTCATTATTTTCACTACCAATCACGTTAGGACCAGAAGTAGAAGCATTCACCACTTTCTTACCATTATCATCAAGACCAGAAGTTGACATCTTATACACATTCGTAGTACCACCAGGAGAGACCAAAACCGGATTCACATAAGCATCCGGATCAGTAGCATTAGTAGAATTCACATTAGTGGTCAAATTCTCCCACCCAAAACGGAACCACCATAGCAACCCATGGATCCGGACAAGAAGTTTGTTCCAAGCTAGAAGAACTCCAAATAGATTCAATTGTACCTTCGTGAGTATTAGGGTTTCGCAAAACCCTGAAGCTTTGCTCACCAGGGAACATTCGTAACACCATCCATTGGTTGCTCACCTTTAATACGTTTTAGCCTAGCCTCCAAAGCATTAATATCCGGTGATGCATACGGATTGGATTCCTTTGCACACCACCTTGATCGCCAAGGCGTGAACACAGATGCATCCTCTTTATCGGCCACCTTGGTGGCTGTTTTATGACCTTCATCGACGAACCTTCATTGTTTAAAACCCTTTCTCCTTCTCTCTTAAACCCCACTAACAATCCAACAAATCGACCCACACATACCTCACCAACTTCAATCAGCATTAACCAAAGAAGCGAACAAAGGCAAAACCCTAAGCGATCGTTAGGGTTTAATAACATAGCACCAAAAATCTAACCAACCCCATGATTGAGGATCCAATAAAGGAATTAAAACGATTAGACCAACCTTGAATGAATCAAGATCGATTAGAACAAGTTAGATCCAAAGCGATTACTACAAACCCTAAAAACGATTATTCTAATCTGAGACAAAACAAGGAAAACGATGCACAAATTCAGCCAAAGACTAAATAACAATGAAGTTAATCAGTAACAAAGGTAAATCGATGCACAGAATCACAAGATTTGAGGCAGAATTAGAAAAAAAATGATGAAGGTTATGGGTTTGGAAAAAATCGCCTAGAGAGAATATTTTAGGGTTTTTTTGTGGAAAAAGTCTTTTTCTATGTATTATAATTGAATGTTGAATATTTTGTAAAATGGCGAACCTGGCTGCACGCATTTAGACATACACATACAGAGTTTTATGTTTCTATTACATAACTATTATGATTAGTGAGAACTTTTGATGTTCTTAAACTTTTTTTTTCTCTTAGGGGGAGATAGTTTAACCGCTAAATACTTTTTGTTAAATAAGGCATCTTTTGATTAGATTGGATACTTACACGAGTATTAGCTGTTTGGATGTGGCCTTCGACCAAGTCGGTTTCTCAGATTATACGACTTCATGATCTTGGTTCGAATGAAACAGTAAGTTTTTTGTATGATTGGAACAAGGGTGTTTGGAACAGACGACTTACATCAGATATACACAAAGTATATCAATTTCACAAAGTATGTCACATAGACGATTTGCAGCAGATATACACAAAGTATATAAAGGGTGTTTAAAACACTGATAAGAACTTTGAATGTCACACAGACGATTTGCAACAGCAAATACACAAAGTGTAACGACAAAACCTTAATTTGAATTGGTGAGAGTATAAACATAGAATTTATACTAATGAACGTGTATTGAATTGATTGTCCAATGATTACAGAACATGACCTATATATACAACTTGAATCGGTACCTATGATAATGAGGAATACCGATTCCCTAAAAGTAAACGACACAACTTTTTCTAAATGTTACAACCCTGACAAACTAAACGGGTATATTGTTTATCTAGACCCAGCCCATATACAATTTCGGTATATACCAAAATTTACACACATACATAATATATACACTAAAGTACCCCTAACATTGCTTCTATAACATTAATGGTCCAACATTCACCCCCTAATGTTATAGACGGCAATAGAGTCTTCATCACTTATCTTCATGAGATGAAGCAGTATTTCCTTTCATGCTTGATGCTCGTTCTAGATCCCAATCGCGACTTTTACGTTCCTTCCATGAGAAAATCTCCCTTTAGTCCAATCGTGTCGTAGTGTAACTGCACATAGTCAGCGTCGAACTTGACTTGATCGGCGGCTATAAAACTTTTGTCCATAGGATCTTTTGCAACTTGTTTTGAAGGACAAATCTGCCTTGTATGCTCCTTTTTACTGCACACAAAACACCTCTTTTTTGGGATGTGATTGCTTCGAGGGTTCAAAGACAGATTCTTCAAGTCTTCAAGAAAGTTTTCATCTAATTGGTTGTTTTAGTTTCTTCCTCGGTGCCAACCCGAAGCTCTGATTCCACTGTTAGGATATGGCCTTCCACCAAGTCGTTTTCTCAGATTATACGACTTAATGATCTTGGTTCGAACGAAATAGTAAGTTTTCGGTATGATTGGAACAAGGGTGTTTGGAACAGACGACTTGCAACAGATATACACAAAGTATATCAATTACATAAAGTAGGTCACACAGACGATTTGCAGCAGCTATACACAAAGTATATCAAAGGAGTTTCAAACACTGATAATAACTTTGAATGTCATACAAAGTATAACGATAAAACCTTAATTTGAATTGGTGAGAGTATAAAAACATAATTTATACTAATTAATGTGTCTTGAATTGATTGTCGAATGATTACAGAACATGACCTATATATACAACTTGAATCGGTACCTATGATAAAGAGGGATACCGATTCCCTAAAAGTCAACGACACAACTTTTTCTAAACGTTACAACCTTAACAAACTAAACGGTTATATTGTTTATCTAGACCCAACCCATATAAAATTTCGGTATATACCGAAATTTACACACATACATAATATATATACACTAAAGTACCCCTAACATTGCTTCTAAAACATTAATGGTCCAACATTAGCCACAAGGCGTTCTATTTTGAACAAGGTCATATCAATGTGAAGTATTTTTCTCCCGATAAATGAAAGAAGCAAAAAATAGCCAACTAGGTATGACCGTATGACTCCCTCCTCTGTTACAGATACGTGTCTGAAATTGCAAAATAATTGTTTTTTTATGGGTTCGGATAGGTATTTTGTTCGATTAAGACAATATTATTTAACGACGAGATATATTTATAACAAGGTAAGGATTTCGTATGGGAATATTCAATGACCTTAGGTAGTGTCCATATATTAGATCAGTATGATTTGTAAGTATTGATTAGTAAGTGTGTCTTTTTTTGTTTTCAATATAACATTATTTCATGACATTATACAAAATGGATTGCATGAACGGATGAGACCATGGATCTCCAAGATAATAACCGAGTTTTTGGGTGAGGAAGAGAAAACATTAGTAGATTATATAGTGTCAAGCACTCAAGAACACGTGACAGCAAATGAGAAGTTAGAGCGGCTTCAATCTATTTTGGACGATGAAGCTAAAATGTTTGTGTTAAAGATGTGGAGAATGCTCATTTTTGAAGTCACGAAAGTGGAAACTGGTCTTGCAGGAAGAGGCGAAGAGCCAAGGCTTAAACGGTCTTCTTGTTGTCATCATTGTGGTATTGTTGCCTTTTGTTATAGCATTAGTACATTTCTTTCAGTAACATTTTTTTAGACAACTTTGATAAAAGTCAAATCTAAAGATCCATTTAGGTGCGTATCGCCAACATCTTCTTCTGAATAATTTGTTCTAAGATCTTTGACCTAGTGTCATGTATCAGCAGAAACTATTTCGCTCATCTTGTAGTCCCAAGTTTCGCCTTTTTAAATCAAGCAAAGTTTTGTCTCTGATTCTGTATCTGTTCATAACTTACTGGTATGAATGATAATTACTCAGGGTTGCTTGGAAGGGATTGCCTATTCCTATATGGTAGTGCGAATATGCAATAACTTCTAAGCGGTAGATTATAGTAAAGCTTAATGAGATAAATTAGCTTGTTATGCACCGAGTTGCATGTTTTTAGCGTGTATGTGCATGCTTTTGTTGCTTTGAAGATGTGCTAAATATTTGTAGGGATATTGCTAAGGCGCACTTAATGTACACGCCGCTGAGGCATAGTTTGCAAAGATACACTTTTTACGCAAGTATGTCACTTGATCCATGTTTTATTAAATGAATAATGGGAGTTCGATTTTGTCTCATGCATCTTTCATCAAATATTTTGCTCCTACCCCATTTCATGATAATTATTAAATTAATGTATATGAACGAAATTATAAATATTAAAATAAAAACACGAATTACAAAGATATTTAGATGAACACACAAAATTGTACATATACGAACAACTCATGTTGTTTCTTTTTATGAGATTGTGCAAGGATATCCGAAAAAGTCTTTTTACTACATGTGCTCAATAACGACTTATGTTATATTTTTTTAGAAGTTTAATCTATGTGTACATGGGTTTGAAAGTTAAATATGGCTACAATTATTTTGAAAAGATTATAAATATTAGAAAAAAAGCATGACCTCACAAGTTATTATGATGTGAAAAATAAATATATATGATAACGCCGCATAGTTTTTCTAGGGTCATTGCATGCTATTAAACATGCATACATGGACGGATCTATGTTTCAACTATTGGGGGGGGGGATGCTCCCATGGCTAGCTGAAAAATTTAGGATTTTAGTGTAATGTTTTAAAAAATTTGACCTTTTTTCGAAAGTGCCCCCCACCCAAAACTCAAATTGCGCTCCACCCGCATACTAAAACCCAACATTCAACACTCTAAAGCCTTATAAATCCTTTATATCTAAGTAAAAATACTCGATTTATCATTATCATCTTAGTTTTTTCTTCCGCATTTCGTTGCTCTTGTCAAAAAATAAAAATAAATAATAAATAATAAAAAAAAATTTGCCCCTGCATCATGTTTTCCTGGTTCCGTCATTGCATGCATATTGTTTAGAACATGATATTGGTACTCAACATCATGACAGTTAAACAAAGCCAAATCCTGCGTCCAACAAAAATCTATATAAAATATTAATCGATATTAATAAATAATGAAAAAACCGGACAGGGGGTATTATAACTAAATAATATAAGGATTTTACATAATTTTATAGAATAATCTTATTTAAGGATCATGCGTATGCGCTATGTTAAAAACTGGTTCAAAACAAGAAGAAATCTCCTATCTCTTAAAAAATATCACAAGATAGAAAATGATGTCTAATAAATACTTCGTAAGACTTACAAGTTTCCAAATACGTCTGTTTTTTGAGATCATTAACTTAAGTCTTCATCATATTTTCCACAAAATATGATAAATTTATTTTGCATACTTTTGAAAAAACAAGAAGATAAGAAATTTAGGACCATCCACTTTAAATTGTTGGACATAGTCAATATGGCTTTCTCCTTTATCGAGAATTTTTGAAGTAGCAATTAGTCAAACTTCAAAGCAT
Organism: Chrysanthemum lavandulifolium; assembly: GCA_022545495.1. Lineage (NCBI taxonomy): Eukaryota > Viridiplantae > Streptophyta > Magnoliopsida > Asterales > Asteraceae > Chrysanthemum > Chrysanthemum lavandulifolium. Next base: position 25,213,360 of record CM040241.1, on the reverse strand, counting down.
GTATAATTAAAAAAAATCAAAGCAATATGATATTTCCAAAACTCATCAATAATATCACCAAATAGAAAATGGTGTCTAATATAAGTTTCTACGAGTTACGAGTATCCTAATGTCAAATTTGGGACTTCATATTATTTTTCATAAAATAAGACGAGTTTATTTTTTGTATTTTTGAATGAGCAATAAAAATAAAACACCAATTTGGGCCAATCCACTTTAAACTCATTGGACTGTTAAAAGAACGTATTTATACTACAAATGTATAAAGTCGTCATTTCCGTATATGATATGGAAATTAAGGTTTAGATTGATTTATTTTATTTGTATGACCTTATATACTTGTTTGTTTATTAAAACTAGTGATTAAAAAAATAGTGATAATATATGTGCGCTTACGAATTTTTAAATAAAATTTTCATTAGATAAATCAATTAAAGTTTATCATATTTTGAAACTTCTATTTGTAAGTAGTCTACTAAGGGTATTTATTTTTATATCGTAGTAACCCGTACTTTTATTTTAATATTTATTTTTCAATTAATAATAACTTAATCGTATTAGTGTTTAGCTCCGTGCAGAGTTTTTGGTTAAATCATGCAAACCATTTAATACTCATATGGTTATATTACTCGTGTACGCTTGAATTTTAATATAATTTTTTCAATATGTATTAATATTGGTAAATACCCGTGCTCTAAGTTTAATATTTTTCCCGCTAATAATAATTTTAGTTGCATTTAATTTCTAAACCCGTGTATGCACAGTTAAACTTATAAAGAGAAATAACATAAATCGTTACTGCACAAAGATAGTTTAAAAAAATTGTTTAGGTTATCCTTATTTAAACTCATTAGAGGAATCAATAAGTTATTCGTATATGTAGAATGTTGTGTGTCCATTTACATATCACAATAACTTGTACTTTCGTTGTATATTTAAAATCTTCTGCATATACATTAATTTAATCTATAATTATAATAATATTTATAAATTACAACAAAATATAAGCGTGTATTTCTTTTAAAAAATCTAGGGTTATAGAGTATAAGGGTTATAAGCTAAATTAAAATAATAATAATAATAATAATAATAATAATAATAATAATAATAATAATAATAATAATAATAATAATAATAATAATAATAATAATAATAATAATAATAATAATAAAAAGTTATTAAAGGACCTTAAAGGTGATAAGTTTAAAACTTATTTAAACATGTACCCTCTTTTTTTCTTCTTCTAGTTTTTCCTTTACAAAATTGACACTTATATTTTATACTTATTTTTCTATACATAATTTTTTATAAATCTGACCAAGGGAAGTTCAATTTTGACTTTCAATTGGTCAATATGATTGTTATAAATGAAGCTCCCTTGTTGGTCAAGTAACAATTGATTCAACATTTCTTTATCACCTTGTACAAATACTGTGCTAGTTCTTACTAACAACTATACTTATTAGTTAATATTACCACAAAAATATAAACAATTATGTGTCAACAAATACGCGCCACAGTTTCTTCAACTCACCGTTTTAGTCTTTTCGTTATTTCAAATAACGTCACTAACATCCTCTATTCATTATAAATGTAAGTTCAATTCCTAATACTACCTTTTTGCTGCCTTATAAGTTATAATTATATTCTTCTTAAATTATTTACTTTAGTTTTCTTATCTTGTGATGTTCACGAGTTAGTAATCTATATATTAGTGGGAATTTATTTTGAATTAAGTTAAGCTTTTTTGACCATTTTTGTCGAGGCTAGTGTATGTTTACATAGTACCTTTTTTTTTTTTTTTTTAGGTTAAGCTTTATTGAATTAACATGGATGAAATTTCCTCTTTGTTGAGTTTATAGATGGATCAATATATCATTCTCGAAACTATATATATTGTATATAGGTGTGGTTTATATTAGGTTATCTAGCTTGAATGGGTTGCTTTATTTGGGCCCATTTCTTTGGTTTAACATTTAGAGGGCACGTTGCATTGGATATAGCACCCTTCGTTATAGCTTTTTTGTTTATTATAGTGGCGCCATGTGCGTTTTAGCGCCATCGTTATGTGTAGAACGGATGTTAGCGAGTTTTTTTTCTCTTCTTTTTTATTATAAAAGTGGAGTGAGTGATGTTTTTAGTTGTGTGTTGTAGGAATGTTATTAAGGAGAGTGTTTTTTTTGTTACGTATTATAAGAATATAAATGATAAAATCTGATATTGCTAGGTGTATAAAAACACTTGTACCATTGTATATATGGGAACTAGCTCTTTTATATTTATATTTATATCACATAACAATTTGAAGACCAAAAGATATCACATGTTGGATGCACATGCAATAAGTACAAATTGCAAAGACTTGACTTGATAGTCTTTAGATGTCTTAGTCTGCACCACACAATTTTTTCTGAGAGAAAAATCTCATATATGCAACAGGGACTTTGATATATTTTTCATGAGTTTCAACCATGTCTTTTCTGCACCACACAATTATTCTTGTTCTAAGTCTATATAAAGCTACATAGAGGCATATATGTTGATAACTCAATACAAATTACATACAACATATACGTTATGAGAGAAAATATTTGCTTTCACGTTATGCAAACTCATGTTTTGTTTATCTTTTCACTTGTTCTAATGAGGTTTAATACCACGGAAGCCACTTCCTTGGC
>CM040241.1:24977251-25210582 GCA_022545495.1 Chrysanthemum lavandulifolium | reverse complement strand
GGTAAGGTGTCATACTCTTCTTCCGCTATTTTTCCTTCAAGGGCTTCCTAAGAACTTCATTGTACCTAAAGTTGTTTACTTGGTTTGCAATGGTTTTTTGTTAATTTCGCTTAAAGTAGTACTCAATGGTCTCAGCTCATCATTAGGCATGCATCTCCCTTTGCTTTCCTCGCTTTTCCTCATCTCAACCTTTGCATCCCCGGCATAATGGAAACGGCGTAATAAACGGGTGGGAGGACAATCGTTGTTTACTAGTACCTTTTCGAACTTTTGTTTTGGTATATTCTATTACCAAATTCATCGCTTCCGCTATTTTCGCTGCATTTCCTCTCTCCCTATAAACCTCCTCTTCAAATTTGGCTAATCTCTCCGTATGAGCTGCCATGTACTCCCTCATTTGTTCCTTGAAGCTCGGTGAAAGTGGTATTGGGAAGTAGAACGGAAGCGCCTTCGAATTTGGGTTTTGCTCACGACTTGGGACTCAAAAGGTGTGGGCGGTTGGTGGAATTGGCGGATTTGACTTCTCGAGGAATTTGTACGGGACTCTTCTTTGCCTTTCCATAAGATAATCAATCCTCTCTCAATGGCACTCATTTGCTCCTCGAGGTGCTCAAGATTCAAAAGGAGTTGATATGGCATTAACTACGTTAACCGGAGTTTCGTGAGATTCATTCCAATCTTCGTAGCTTTAATCAAGAAGCTCCTCTATAATATCCCAAGATTTCTCCGCATTAAAGTCGCCGAGCCTTCCACCGCGGCTCGATCAATGGATCGTCGAGTGATGAAATCGGTATGGTCATAAAAGATTTGGATTTGAAGCCAAAGATCAATGCCATGATGAGGAAGTCTACGGAGTAGGTTCTTAAACCGAGTCCATGCTTTGTAGAGAGAATCACCTTGGAGTTGTTGAAACGTCAAGATGTCTCGCCTAAGTTTAGTGGTTCTCCCTGGGAAAAATTAAGCAAGGAAGCGAGGTAAGATCATCCCAACTTGAGATGGAGCTTGCGGAAGTCGCCAAGCCAATTACTAGCTTGGTCCCAGAGAATTGGAAGAGACGCAGCGCGTGGTCTCCCGAGTAGTAGCATCAAAGTCGATGGAATCGACAATTTAAGGAAACTCGAGATGTCGGTTTGGATCTTCTAACGAAGTCCATGGAATGCACATCCGCTTTGCACGAACCGGATGGTGTCGGATCGCAGGGCCGTAGTTTGGGCTTGGTCGAGAAGCTCAATAGTGTTCCTATAGCCTAAGTGGCTTGGTCTCGAGTATTCACCAAGAGTACGGGCTCTGGCGGTCATTTAGTGGTGGGTTGACGAGTGGTGGTTGGTTATCACCTTCCATGATGAAAAGTGATGGGTTACAACAAAGGTCACGAAGAAGGGGATAGACCAAGAAAGCTAAAATGAGAAAAATTTACTTGATAGGAATCACAAAGAAACCTAAACGAGGTGGACTACTAACTAGCTATTCTATTCCCGCCAGCGCCAAAACTTGATAACGCCACACGCGCCTCGGGGGGTCAAAGGAACTTCCTTTCGCTCAGCAAGTTTTTCAACACCCTAGGCAAAGGAACCTAATCGTTGTAGTGTAGTATTAGGGTAAGCCACGGTATTGATATCGCTCTCTAGGGAATAGGAATGCTAGTGAGAAGTTACTACGCTAAGGTTGGGGTTGAGGAAGATTATTTTTATCTTTTATATTTTTAGGAAATTGAAAGGTACGAATCTCGGGGTATGGATTTGGGGTTGGTATTGCTACCGATTACTCTACTTATCTAATTATCTAATCTAAGGTGTATGTAGTCTATGTCTAATTATTGTGTGCTCGATGATAGTTTAAAGATGTGTTTACTTAGGTTTTACTACCCTCAATTATCTCCTATTGGTGGTTGAATTGTCACGCCCTTATTCTTAGTTGCGCTAGTGTATAAGGTTGTAGGGTATGCTTTCTCCCTAACTCTTTGAACTTACCAAAGGGTCTCGCCTACAAAACCCACTAGGGATAATAAACTCTTACTCTAAGGCACTCTTGGATGGTTTAGCTTACAACCACTCAAGGAGTCATATTCTAAGGTTCACAAAGATTTAATCAAGCATTATACACAATGAATGACCTATCGCATTACTAGATCATTAACAACTAAGATAAGAGACAACCAATCAATATTCAATAATTAAGTTTCATATTCCTAAGCAAACACACAAGTAAATTAGCCGGACATGGAGAACATGCAAGCATACACAAATAATCAAAGACATAATTGTATTAATGAAGTAAAACACTTATCTTGGTGTAAGATAGGGTTTGGAACCCTAAAATAATGTACAAGACAGCCTTGGTTCGGTTTAGGTTTTACTCCAAAAGACTACACACAAATACCGAAAAATTCGGATTTATATATAAGATTACACATGCGACGGCGCCACCTTATGTTTTGTGACGCCGTGTCGCCGCCATTAGGGTTTCAGACACCACGTTAGACTTGCGACGGCGTCACCTTATGCTTGTGACGCCGTCCTCTTTAGCTTCTCGACACCGCCCTGATTGCATCTAGGCCGCCTCGAGTTGCGACGGCCTACTCTTTTATAACTTGACATCGCCACTTGAAAATAGGAGTTTTGGCTTCCGTCCGCCACAAAATCCTCCGACGGCATCACAGATAAGTCGTGACGCCACCTTATGTTTTCAGCAGCCTTTGAGTGTCTCGATTCGACTTTGGCCATTTTCTTCAGATATTCGCGCCTTTTCGTCCAAATAAGTGCCGTTCCAGCATTTTGCCTTCAAGAGACCTAAAAAGTGAAAAGGAACGATATTAAGTAATAACAGATACAAAAGTGATCAAATAAGAGCTTAAACGACCCCTCAAAAAGGTACCTTTTAAAACCTTATCACGCGGGAATAAAAATAAACCTACACCCTTCAAACTTCCACTCTCAGTTTACTCTCACTCTCAAACACATCCCAATAATAATGCCTTCATTTCCGATCATCATCATCATCGCCTTTTTTACAATCCTCCTAACCCTAACTCACGGTAACTTTTTTTTAACCAATTAATTACCTCTAATAATTAATTTATCACTTTTTTTTTACTAATCAATTAAATTTTTTGTTACAGGTAATAAAAGTGAGTTGTTGTTAGAGGACGGTTATAGTGTAACGACGTTAATTGACGGTTATAAGTTTAGTCTTAACCCTAACGCTGTGTTAACTGGATCATCTTCACATGATGATGTCATCGTTTTGGATTCTGTTAGGAGTAGTGTTTTTACAGTGTCGTTTATAGGCGGTGAAGGTATAATGTATATCGACTTTGAATGTTTTTATAAAAGTTTTTGGTAACGTAGTGTTATGGTCTCAAATGGTTATAATAGAAATGATAGAATAGTGATTAACAAACAGGCATTCAAAGTAAAGAAGATGAACACGAAATTGTAATCAAAGGGATTTGTTATATGATTGATGTAGTGGAATTGTTATAGAGAGAATTGAGAGAAGTACAAAATCAAGAATGAATAGAAATGAGAGATTACAATGAATTTATACAATGAGAAAAGGAGGGCAAATCTGTTATGGATTTTTTGACCAAGGGTTGACTTCCCAGCATGTACTTCTCACATGTTGATGTTAGAAGAGCTTCTCACATTCCACCCCCCTTAGCATTCTTGTCCTCAAGAATGTGGCTCCATCTCAGGAAATCTTTGAATCAAATCAGCATAGAGCTCCCAAGCAGCTCCCAAGTAGCATCCTCCTCTGACTGATTGACCCACTTGACTAGAACATACAACACTGCTCTGTTGTTTAACTTGCCCAATCTCCTTCCAATGATGGCTTCAGGTTCCACACTTAGCACACCATTTGGACCACAGTGAGGTAAAACTCCCATCTTGTTATTGCTTCCTTTACACAACTTTAGCTGTGACACATGGAATACAGGATGAATCTGACTATCCTCTGGTAGTTGCAACTTGTAAGCCACCTTTCCCACCTTAGCAATGATGAGAAAAGGCCCATAGTACTTAGCCACAAACTTATGATAGGATCCTTGTCTAACAGTAGCTTGTCTATAAGGCTGCAGTTTCAAATAGACCCACATCCCAACCTCAAAACTTCTATCACTTCTGTGCTTGTCAGCCATATTTTTCATTCTAACCTGTGACCTCTTTAAATGGAACTGCAACATCTCAATAGCTTGCTCCCTTGCTTGCATAGTCCTGTCAACTTCCTCTACTGCACTAGAACCAGCTAAGTAAGGCAAATGAATGTTAGGAGCTTGTCCATACACAACCTCAAATGGAGTGGTTTGAGCTGAACTATGGAAATTGGTATTGTACCAATATTCTGCCAAAGCTACCCATTTGACCCACTCCTTGGGTTTTTCACCAGTCATACACCTTAAGAAACATTCCACACATTTATTGACTATCTCTGTTTGTCCATCAGATTGTGGATGGTAAGATGTGGACAAGTTCAACTGCACCTTGAGGACCTTGAATAGAGATTGCCAAAAATGACTGATGAAAATCTTGTCTCTGTCACTAACAATAGTATTAGGCATTCCATGTAGCTTGTACACATTATCCAAGAACACCTGAGCTACCTGGCCTGCAGTGAATGGGTGACTCATTGGAATGAAGTGTGCATACTTACTAAGTCTATCCACTACCACAAACAACACTGTTTTGCCCTGTGATGGTGGTAAAGCTTCAATGAAGTCCATAGAAATGTCATGCCACACTTTAGTAGGAACTGGTAGTGGTTGGAGTAGGCCCGGCTTGCGCCTAAATCGACTTATTCCTTTGACAAATATCACACTCACCACAAATTTCTTAACCAACTTCTTCATTCCCTTCCAATATAACACAGTTCCCATCTTCTTAATGGTAACTTGAACACCTGAATGTCCACCAACTGGTCCACAATGGAAATGTGTCAACAACATCTTTCTCAACTGCTCATCATTACCAACTACTAGTTTTCCTTTCCTTCTTAACTCACCACTATTCCAGGTATACTTGCTCCCAGTGTAAGTCTTATCTTTCAGCTTGGTAATCACTCCTTGCAAATCTGTATCCTTATCCCAACTTTCTTTAATCAGCTTCAACAAGTCACTTGTCACTGTACTCAGAACCATGGCACACAACTCAGAACCACTAGAGACCCTAGAGAGTGCATCAGCAGCCAAGTTCTCACTACCCTTCTTATAAGAAATCTCATAATCATACCCCATCAGCTTTGGCAACCATTTAGCCTGAAAGGGTGTGGTCAGTCTTTGATCCAACAAGTACCTAAGACCAAGTGGTCATTTTAATTTTGAAATGTCTATCTAAAAGGTACCCTCCACCTTTCTAAAGCCATTAAACCGCATAAAATTCCTTTTCATAGGTTGATAAAGCTTGATGTTTTGAGACAAAGCCTTGCTCGATAGGCTATGGGTGTCCACCTTGTTGCAACACCGCCCAATACCATTCTCGATGCATCGCTCAACTTGAAGGGTTGATTGAAATTTGGTAGAGCTAAAACGATTCCATCATGGCCATTTTAACTTCTCAAAAGCTTCCTGCAATCGTTGTCCCATGTGAAAGAATTCTTCTTTAGCAAAATAGTTAGAGGCTTACTAATCATCGCATAATCTTTGATGAATCTTCTCATAATACCTGTCAAACCAAGGAAACCCTTAATTGTTTCACGTTGTTAGAATTGGCCACTTATGCATAGCTTCTATTTTGAAGGATCTGTTGAGACACCTTCTCCGAAATAATGTGACCCAAATACTCCACTTGTTTAGCAACAAAAGTACACTTGCTCAGTTTAGCATACAAAGAGTTATTCTTCATGACTTGTAGGACTGCTCTCATATGTTGCCAATGTTCTTCCAATGTAGCACTATAGACCAAGATATCATCAAAAAACACAAGCACAAACTTTCTCAAATAGGGCTTAAACACATTGTTCATGAGTGACTGAAAGGTTGAAGGTGCATTGGTCAAACCAAAGGGCATCACAAGGAACTCATAGTGGCCTTCATGGGTTCTAAAAGCTGTTTTTCCTACATCTTTAGGATGCATCCTTATTTGGTGGTAACCAACCCTGAGATCCAACTTTGTGAAGAACTGAGCACCATTCAACTCATCTAGCAATTCCTCAATAATTGGGATGGGAAACTTGTCCTTAATAAAGGTATTTATTGAGTGTCTATAGTCAATACACATTCTCCATGTACCATCCTTCTTTTCACCATGACAATGGGAGAAGAGTATGGACTTTGACTATCTCTTATGACCCCAAATTCTTTCAACTCTTTAACCATTGCTTCAATAGCATCCTTTTGGTGAGATGGGTGTTTGTATGGTCTAATATTGATAGGAGGAGTGTTTGGTAGTAATGGTATGGTATGGTCATGTGTTCTTTGTGGTGGTAATGAGGTTGGTATTTCAAACACTGTTTGGTACTCATCCAACAGGGTAGTCAGTTGTGGTGATTTTGGTGCCTCTGATATTGGTGTTAAACTGAACAAAGTATTTGGGTAGACACATAGCATGGGCACATTAGCTTTTGTACCACATCTACTGATCTCCTTGTTGGTTTTCTTTCCAGACATCCAATGTAAAACAACCTTTTGAGCTCCCCTGATCACCATTCTTTTTCCCTTGTACATGAAATCCATCACCAATTCTTTGAAGTTCCACTTAATACAGCCCAAGGTAGACAACCATTGAACTCCTAAGACCATTTCATATCCTCCCAAAGGCAAAATTAGCACATCAGACACAAATACTTCACCTTGAATAGTCCACTTGAAGTCCTTGCACTCAAACAAACTAGTTATGACCTGTCCATTAGCCACTGAAACTTCCATAGGACATATCTTTTTGAGCCTACAACCCAGTTTTTTAGCTGTTTTGAGGTCCAAAAAAGTATGTGTACTGCCAGAATCAATGAGAGAGTGCAAAGTATTCTTCCCTACATAAGCCTTTACCCTCATGGTCTTATAAGTACTTTCTCCGCTAAGGCATGCAATGAAATTTGAGGTTCCTCCCCATAGTGTTCTCAAATGATGCATAACCCGCTCTTCACCATCTCCAACATTATCACAACTCCTCCTTCACCTTCATCCACACAAATCTCCAAAGAAAACAACCGTCCACTACATTTATGGCTGGTACAAACTTCTCATCACAATAAAAACACCGATTCTTTGCTCTTTATCCGCTATCTCCTTCGAGTCAATCTTCTCTATTTTGTACATAAGCAGGTCCAGTATGTTGTGGTGCAGGCAATGCTAAAGTAGTGGTAGTATTCTTGGGTGGATAAGCTGAATTCCTATTGGCATATGTATTGGTACTAACATAAGTAGTTTTGGGAGTAGTGAGCAAAGGCACTGATCTACTCTTCATGACCACAAGAGTTGCTTCTTGCATTTTTGCTAGGCAATACACATCTGATAGGGTGGTTGGTTTAAACATTCTAACAGCCATTCCTATCTCATCTTTCAAACCCCCTATGAACAAGCTGATAGCATAAGACTCAGTCAACTCTACCTTATTCATCAACACCTCAAACTGATCTTGATACACTTGTACAGTACTAACTTGTTTCAAATTCTTTAATTCTATCACAGGATCTTCAAACACAGATTCAAAACGTATTTTCACTTCTTTTTCATACAAAGACCAATCAACACCTTCACCATGTCTCTTAATGAACTATTTATGCCAATCAAGTGCTTTATCAAAAATGTGCATAGAAACTAACCTTACTTTCTGATTTTCAATCAGCAATGGAATCAAGGAGAAAGAACTTATTAACTCTATATAACCATCCCTGCACATCTTCACCATAAAACTTGGGAAACTCAAGCTTTGTCAACCTTCCAAATGATGAACCTTCACCTCTGTTGCTAGTACCTTCCCCAACATTCAATCGGTTAGTAGTGTGTTGTTGAAAGAATAACGCCCTCTAACTGCTCATTCATCCGCTCCATTGACCTTTGCATTGTTAATGAGTTGTATTCAGATCATCGCAGCTTGTAGTGGTCAAGTCGGCTAGATTACCACCACCACTCTTGTCGCTTCTTGCGTGTATTCACCATTGCAAAGAATTGATTGAGTATCGATGGACAAGAATGATTGGAAGTGATCGAATTGTAATGTAATTTAGTTAGACAGTTATAACGGATTTGTAACTGAATTGTAACAGAATTTTGGTGCCAAGATTGTGCTCTGATACCACTTGTTATGGTCTCAAATGGTTATAATAGAAATGATAGAATAGTGATTAACAATCAGGCATTCAAAGTAAAGAAGATGAACACGAAATTGTAATCAAAGGGATTTGTTATATGATTGATGTAGTGGAATTGTTACAGAGAGAATTGAGAGAAGTACAAAATCAAGAATGAATAGAAATGAGAGATTACAATGAATTTATACAATGAGAAAAGGAGGGAAAATCTGTTATGGATTGTTTGACCAAGGGTTGACTTCCCATCATGTGCTTCTCACGTGCTGATGTTAGAAGAGCTTCTAATATGTAGGTGTGTTTAAGCATATTTATTTATAAATTATGACCTTTTATGTTTTCGCTGTATGTTTCGTAAACCCTATTTTTAAGCTTATTTTGGGACTTATATAATGAGCACACAAGTTTTAAAATAACCCAAAAATGGGGCTTATAAAACATGTCGAAAACATATAAGCGAATGAGTCCATAAATGTTTGTTGACATAACAAACTTATAAGTCCCAAAATAAGCTAAAAAAAGGGGCTTATGAAGCATAAGCCAAAAAGAGATAAGCTCACAAGCCCATAAATAAGCGTAAACAAAACACCTTGTTAAGTGTGTAAGTGCCAGTTGGTTGTAAATGCTACTAGAAGTAGCGGTTTAATTTGGAGTGTTTAAAAAAATTGCAAACGGTTAGTTGCATGGTACCAAACAAGCGTTATATACAAAACGGCACACGTTGGTTGCTTTAAAATGCTCCCAAAATGTCGCTGACACGAACACTAGGGTTTAAAACTGTTGTGAAAAGATTTTTTTTAAGCGCCTAATTTTTTTTGGAGGGCTAAGTAATTAGAAAAAGAAATAAACCTTTAAAGGTAAAAGATATCCAACATCAAGCGTTATTGGGCTAAAGTTTTGGGAGGGCCCGGACCCTCCCCTGCCCATGGTCACCAAAATTTGAAGTCGCACTTAAACATTAAGTTTATTCACTTGTGAATTGTGATGATCCCAATCTTGAAAAAAAAAACTTCGCATTTTGTTTCAAGTTTATTTCACTTGAAGAAAAACATGGAATTTGTGCAAGAATCGACTTAATTTATGCATAAACAAACAATATAGAACAATAGTTATGCAAGTAAAAAATAAAGTGAAATGAAGGAAGAAAAGTTTATTAGATACTGGATATGAATTATGACTATTGTTTTATGCAGTAAGCGAGATCAAGAAGCTCTCTGGTGATGCGAAAGGTGAAGCTGGGTACAAGGATGGGGATTTGGGGTCGGCCATGTTTAATAAGCCCAAAAGTTTTGCTATTGACAAGAAAAACAACATTTACATTGCTGACAAAAGCAACCACATCATAAGGAAAAGAAGCAAATCAGGTAAATATTGATATTTGAACATAAACAAAGTAATTCACAAGTTTCTATGCTTAACGTTTGAACATTTCGTGTTCTTGTTTGTATTTAAAAAGGTCAGTGTTACATGTTAGATGTCATACTGAGATCACCGGGATCTCATTTATACCATCACGATTAGTTTAGTTGATTATGTCATAAAAGGCAACCCTAACGTTGACACACATGACCCATGAAACCAAATTTATTTAAATGGTGGGCGGGCTAGGTGGGTTGTTCAGGTAAACGGGTTGTATTCGGGTTGAGTTTATAATATTCAGTTCTGTATTTTTTAATACCAAATATAAACAAGTTAGGTGGGTCAACCTGTTTACGATTCCAAACCATTTAGAGTTTAGAGTTTAGACACCCTAACCCATTTGGTTTGGGTTGGGAATTGCCATACTTAATGTCCTGTAATCTGCAATCACATTGTTTAAAAGGGCATACGATCTATTTGTACATGAATCTGCTGACATGTGATTTTCAAATTTGATTAAAGTTTGAGGATTCTAGTCGCGGTAATTTTTTATCTTTATTGTAACTATTTGTTTATCTTGGATTAATGGCATAATAGGTGTGACCACCATTGCTGGTGGAAATATGGCAAAGCAGATGGACCTGCACAGAATGCTTCATTCTCTGATAATTTTGAGCTGGCTTTTGATCCTCAAAGATGTGCGTTATTGATTGCGGATCATGGAAATAGACTGGTCCGTCAGCTTAATCTAAAGGCTGAGGATTGTGCTGATAATTCTTCCGGATCTGGTAAGTTTTACGGATATCCTTAAGCTTGTTGATTAGCTTCGATATTTATAAGAACTTTTCAAGATTTTACTTAACACGCATCTTGATATTTACATTGTCAGTCCTTGGATCAACTGCAGCTTGGGGTATCGGTCTGGGAGTTGCCTGTTTAATTGGCTTGATGGCCGGTTTTGTTATTCGTCCTTATGTCCTCCCATATGTAAGCTTCTCTAATAGTTTCATAACTATATGGTTCTTTGCTATACTACTCAGTAGAGGTGGCAAATTGGGCTGTTGTGGCTGGTTGGGTAACGGGTCAAAACAGGTAGGATGAGGTTGGCCAATCCGCAAACACTTTTTTACCCCACTTTGTGTACTTTACTGTGATAAATATAGAGGTGACAGTTACTACCCATATATCGACGAATGGGGGTTTACTTGGGTTATTTATTTTTATTGGGTCGAGGAAACTATAACATTTAACTAAGAGGAAACGGGTATACAGATCTAAAGTCACCCAAACTTTTTTTTAGAAAAAACCTCCCAAATCATTTTAATAATAAAAAAAAACTAATTACTCTTGAAATTTATAATCATAAATGACACACTAATTGTTTATAGAAAAAGTAACTTTTTAGAGAAAGATTACCTAACCAGTCCGACCCGGCCATTTTTTGCCACTTGTAGCTATAGGTATGACCTGTATATTTATCTAACCAAATTCTGTAGACAGGACGCCCAGGCCATCAGCAACTCAACATGACATGGAAGCATTACCTAATGAATCTGGTGAAACTAGTGACCTTCTACTCGTCACCACGAAAAGCGCACTTGCTAGCCATAATAATATCTACCATCTTTTCAAGAAGTTTCTTACATTATCTTTCAACCAACTCACTCTAATTTTCGGCCTTAACATTATTAGACCTCGACCCACCCTATAAAACCCGCTTTTTATTAGATTGTGATGTATTACCACAGCCTACATCTACGAACCCCGTGTCTTTTTTAGATTATGATGATTTAAGTAACCACGAGATGAGCAAAACCCATAAAATAGTTGATGAATTGAAGGAGTTAATCACTTTTGATTGCACCCTCAATCCTAATTTATCTTTAGATCAAGAGAGTTGAAGAAAAGAATGACCTTTCTCTTGGAACTAGTGGGAATATCGATAAGCAGATTTGTGCTAATTTTGCGAGTTTTGTGGAACGTAGTAAGACAACTTCGTCAGGTGAATTATGGGATATGAAACATTAGGTGGTGTTGGAAGCTTGGTTTTATTATGTCTAGTATCTATGGTAAAACTGTGATGAAATGTTAGTAGTGTGTAATTGGCGTTGATGTGACGAATAACCTGACCAAATTGTATGTAAATATTATTATGTGTTACTGTTAATGCATGAGTCCTTTGATATCTTGATTGGTTTTTATGTAATGTATCTGGCGTGAGTCTATTGTTCTTGTCAAGTATGATGTTTTGCTGTACTGTTATGGACATCATCGATCAATTCCTAGCACCCAAGCAAATGATGACACATTGTTGAGTGTTAACCACAGTATTTAAGCAGTTGTATACATTGCTGTTGACATGTTGATACAATAGTAACGTCTACACACCGTTCTCACAAAATTCCGACAGACAAATGATAATACCATAAAGATCACGACACAACGCCTCTGAAGCAAACCACTTTCCGGTTTATCATTGTTCATAACACTCTGGATTTAAAAGAAGTGTTGTTATATAATATGATTCTTTTCTGTCTGAATGGTTAAAACCGTGTTTGTGCTTTATTTAGTTATGAGCTGCAACATTTTTCGTAAGTTGATTTTACAGATAACTAATGTTGTAGATAACTGCAGAAACTAAATTATGAGAATAATATCAGAATTTCATGAGTTAACTGATTTAGAAGGTTAAAAACATCCATATAACAGGCCTCGGCGACTTTCAACCCATTTGAGCGATTTCATTTTTAACTTAGTTTTTAAATAAAGTAGCACATTTAAAAGCTGTCAAGACATAAAATGTTACAACCATGTAAGTGACCATCAAATACAAGTTTCTAACTGAATTTTTTCTCAAAAGATCCCTAACAGAAGCTGCAATGGCTGGAATTTCAACGCAACTTCGTAAAGTATATGAGTGAAAGAAAAAAACATCTCAAACTATGCACGGTCGAGGATCTCCCTTAATAACTGATAAAATAAATGGAATGTTATGTTACAAGTTAAAGAGTAAATAATGAAATAACATCACAACCATTCTTTATATTTGGCAAAGTTCTCGATTACCTCCAACTGTTAGTGCTTCTTTTGTTCCTCTTGGTGCCACCTGTTGCAGATCAGTCTTTGGCGTTTGCAATTTTCATCCTCAGATGTCTTGTTGATATTAGTTTCAGTTCCTTTTTTTTCGCTTGAGTCTCCCCTCATTGCCATCGTCACTCTCCCATTACAATTACCATTGTCATTACCCATACCATGGGGAGATACAAGGCTCTCAACAAATGCATGCTCATTATAATTATAATCACATTCCGAAATTGTGGATAACCAGATATGAGCGTTACCATGGGGAGATTCAACCCTTTGCACAAATCAGAGAAACTCTTGCGTGGAATGCGATTCGTATAGGTTTGGTGTGGACAATCATCATAAGGCGACGGCAGTAACATTTGTTCCCATATTGACTCTGACTCTTGTACATTGTAGTTTTTTTTTACCCATAACTTATGATAATACTTTGAACCACCAACAAAGAAGCATAAACGGTCTTTCGTAGTCCCCAGTTTGTATTTAGCAACACTATTTAACAGTACGGGGCTGGGGGATTCGGGGGCTGGGGAATTTTTTAAAAACCTCTTTGGATAAATCAAAAGAAGCAATTACTAGCTTGGATTTTCGATAATAATGCCAGTGAATCGCCCCATTGTATAAGATACCATACGTGCCCAAAATCTATAGTTAAACTCTCCAAGGACTGATCTCCAAACATTTAATTTCAATGTTAAGACTAGAAAACGATATTTATGAGTACATGTGTTTCTGAACCCGATTACAACCTTGTAATCGTCTATAGATGAATCATAGCCAAAACCCATGCCTGGAATATATTCTTTAATAAGGTCAGGAATCTGGGGGAGACTTTTTAGTTTTATCAGCTGGTGAGTTGAGGGATTAACAACTAGAAGTTCAGTATCAAAACGTACGCATACTAGACCATTAGAAGAACCAACAATATCACACTTATAATCACTTCTACTTGGACCAGTCAAAACAATCTTTGTATGTCCAATTTCATTATTGTCTTCTTGCTTTTTGAGAGTGTAGTTAAGATGGGACTTAATAAAACAACCACTTGAGATTAAGGAATTCCATGACTTGCATAAGATCTTGTACCGAATGAAACCCTTTGCATCCAAAGGACTAATCCTGAGATACAAAATATACCAAGTTAGTCCCTTAGGTTATCATCAGATATCAGATGATGTCCTATTTTTCAACAAAGGTTGTGAAAGGCAGGCCAAACAACCTTTGCTGTGATAAAACCATAAATGAAACCAAACGGTTGAAGTGTTTTGTCTACAATGCAAGAGTGCCGAGAAGTTTATCAACATTTGCAAAATCTTCCAAAGCACGTAAATCTTATTCGTATGGCACAAATTGGTTCTTCGAGATCGATAAGAATTTGTTTGATGGGATGTCGAAAAGAAACAAAACCTAATTCATTTATAGCTACTTTGAGTTCGATAATAATTGGTTAAATGAAATGTCGAAAAAAAAAAAAAAAAAAAAAAAAAATTAATTTAGGGTGAAGGTGAGAATACGTAACAAACTTTCAAAAATATCAAGTACGTAACATACAAATTTTATTATTTTTGTCGTAATATACTTTCAAATTTGAACAATGTACGTATATGACCGGTAACTAACAAGTTACCGGTCAAAAGTTTGAAAATGACATAAATGGTCCACATGGCTTGCGTTGACTTTCACAGGTCATCCATTGACTTTATTTTCGGTTAAAAAGTTTCGATAATAATCCTTATGGTCATTGGCTTTTAGATTTAGTCATTTTGTTCCGTTTTCTTACGTTTTGTCCGCTTTTATCGGCTTTCATCCGTTTTCTTACATTTTCTTAATTTTTGTCCCTTTTTACGTTTTGTCTTTTCTTTCGTTTTGCCGCCATCCGTTTTTGTCTCGTTGTTCTTACGTTTGTCCATTTTCCTTATGTTTTATCGCTTTTGTCTTTTTTTTTTTTACGTTTTATCCGTTTTCTTACGTTTTGTACTATTTAAACATATTGAAAATTTATTCCAAAAGAAAAAAATTCAAAAAAAAATTGGAATTTTTCGCAAATTAAAAAAAAAAAGTTCCAAAAAATTTTGAAAAATAATAGGAAAAAAATATTTCGAAAAAAATAAAAAATTTCAAATTTCAAAAAAAATTTGAATAAAATTTTCAAAAAATTGAATAAAAGTTTCAAATATGTTTTTAAAAATTGCTTTTGCAGCTTTCAAGATTTTTAAAAATTTTGAAAATTTCCAATTTTTTAAGATTTAAAAATAATGTTTTTAAAAAATATTTTTGAAGATTTTTATAAAAATTTGAAAAATATTTTCAAGATTTTTCAAAATTTAAAATTTCAATTTTTAAAATTTTTGAATTTTTTTTCAAATTTGGGAAAAATTCCAAATTTTTTTGGAAATTTTTTCTAGTTTTTTTTTTTTTGGAATAAATCTTCAATATGTTTAAAGAGTAAAAAAACGTAAGAAAAAATGAACAAAACGTAAGAAAAACGGACAAAAACTGATAAAAAAAATAAGGAAAACGGACAAAACGTAAGAACAACGGACAAAAACGGATGAAAACTGGCAAAATGAAAGAAAACATACAAAACATAAGAAAAACGGACAAAAAATTAAGAAAAATGTAAGAAAAACGGATGAAAACCGATAAAAACGGACAAAACGTAAGAAAAACGGACAAAAACGAAACAAAATGACTAAATCTAAAAGCCAATGACCATAAGGACTATTACTGAAACTTTTTTAACCGAAAATAAAGTCAATGGATGACCTTTGAAAGTCAACGCAAGCCACATGGACCATTTATGTCAATTTTCAAACTTTTTGACCTGGTAACTTGTTAGTTACCGGTCATACTACGTACATTGTTCCAAATTTGAAAGTATATTACGTACAAAAATAATAAAATTTGTATGTTACGTACTTCGGTATATTTGAGAAAGTTTGTTACGTATTCTCAGCCTTCACCCATTAATTTATAGCTACTTCAATTTGAGGTCACATATTATTTGCACCACTCTATCATATGTAACTATGTTATGTGCTCAAATTCTTTGATATTCTTTATGTTTTCCATGACGAAAACTTACGGGTCATTAAATATGTACAAGAATTCTTAGTAGTCATTTTTGCGTTTCTACAAATCAGGCTTTTTTTGCGTGATTATGTTAATAGGCAATCAATTGTCACGGGCGATAATGAACAATTTATTTACTTATGCTTATTTCTACACACCTTTATGTGCGTATGTGAGTGATAGTTACTGACTAGTAAGTTATAATAAGAAACACTTCATTAATGTCCAAGAATAGTCGGAAATCACTTGATTAAAGTGTAATTCGATATTGCTACTGCATATTTATGTTATAAACACATATCTATTGTGAAGCGGTGTGATGCGACGAGTTTAAAGAAGAAAATGTTTTAACTCTTAATATTAGATTATGCTTTTGTTTCGCTCACATATATTAAAAGAGAAGGTAGTCCTTAGATGAACGAATCAATTCGGCAATGCATAAGAGGAAGTGCCTTGAAACTCTCGTCGATATTACAAAAGTTATAAGAAGAATAACGTAGATTAACCATATGAAATGGTCAAGTCTCCTAAATATTTGTAAAAACAAATGCTTATCATTTCTTAGTTGATGTATTCCAACAACTTCTTGTGCAGGGTGACTATAGGGGATGCTTGGTATTCGCTGTTGGCACTGCTAACATCGAATCTTTTAATTTACAAGAAAATACCTTCTAACATTGAATCTTGGCTCCGGTCAGCTCTTGATCTTCTGTTACTTATTATCAAAATAAACCTGTATTAGGTTTATTATGACCAAGTTAACTCTTCGCACCAAGATCAAAATGAAAGAGTTCCAAAAGAACCTCTTCGCAGCACAACTGTAATGACAACTTGATGAGTAAAATCATTAGCTCATAGTGACAGGTTTAGGGTTTTCTGTTTTCATCGTGGTTGCTGAAAACCATAATCAAACAATTAAATGAGATATCGTGCTCAAGTTTCGTGGTTATTGCTTTTTTTTTTTGGGTAAAAGGGTTAATTCACCCGGTAAAGTATATTACGCCAAAAACATTGAAGTACAAAGGATGAGGGTGAATCCTCATCTCATCCCTGGGACACTTACAGACTCTTCTATAGGAATGCACATCATTCCTATAATCGACAATATAAGTGTGACATACCACACTTATAACTAAACATCGACTACAATGATAAAAAGAATAAAACAACATGTACTTCAAGTAAAATACTTGAATCTTCAAATCACCATAGCAATCCAAACTTCCAACGTCGTCCAAATATACAATATCATGGTCCTCAATCAAGCATCATCCACAAGTTTCACACAACAGTTGGTGGGGACTCTAAAACCACGGATAGAGCAAGAAGCTCGAACTCGCTCCAAAGGTGTATGTTGAGATGCAAAATGAACACCAATAAGAAAACCCAACTAATACGTATAAAACCAACGCACATCAACTCCATGATCATGTAATCGCAAAAAAGAGTCGGTTCACAAATTTCGCACAACGATTGATGGAAGACTCTAAAACCACGGATAGAACGACAAGCATAAAACTCGCTCCAAAAGTGTGCGTTGAAATGCTAAACCAACAACCCCAATGTGATACCGAGCATAGTAAAAGAACCAGTTCAAAAGAACCACTTCCATAGTGAGCACCTGTCTTCAATGTCATCATTGCTTGACCCATGAGTGACACCAACTTCCAGCTGCAACCGTAGCAAAACACGTCGAAATTTTTGGAAAATACCACTCATCAACACGAAGGATTCGTCCTCGTCATACACAACTAGTAGCAGCAACGAACAATCAGCCATAGACAAAAAATAAGGTTAAGAAACCCTAACGTACAACCACCATATGATCCGATTGATGACCCAATCATAACCAACGTCCTTCTCTCCCATAACCCACATACAAACAACACTTGAACCACGAAGGACTTACAACACCAATAAAGATGCACCCAAAACCACGATAGACTTGTAGCACCAAATAACTGATGCACACGTATAATCCAAAACCCTAGGACGGGTTACTTTCAACCATAAAAAAACACCACACCCATAACGAGTATAGTGTATGAGTTAAAGACCAGCAGACCTATGCACATAGAATGAAACGAGACCCTAATACAGGGAATCGAATGGAATGAAACCAAAGTGCAGCAACATAATGTAATCGACCTTATATAGGTAAAAGTTGATTAAAAAACCAACTGAAGATGTTAACGGGTAATAATAAGGATCGATTAAACCACAACCGACTTTAGATAGGCAATTTGAAAGTCGCTACAATGAATCAGATCCAAACAATGTAAAAACGAAACCCTAAAAAATAAAAACCGATTAGGAACCCTAACCAAGTTAAACAATAACAACCTACAAAGATTTGGAGGAGTTAATTATGAAAATCGATTAAGGGATTTAGGGTTTCGGAAAAACGAAAATAAAAACCCTAATAAGAAACGATTCAAAAGAATCAGATGTATGATCGATTAGGGTTTAAAAGTAGGCAACGATTGTCAATATATGTGCGAAAACAAAGCGTGACATTTTATCGTGGTTATTGCTTACTATCTTTGGATCATGATAAATGTAAAATCTTAATTTTTACATGACTGCAACTACAATAGTACAACAAAACAACACATAAAAAGTTTATAAATCTCGTATTATAAAGATTTCATTTATAAATACTAAATTGAGCAGAGAAAGGAGTTGAAATATTACACGATAAGGATCGAAACCATGAGAAACCAGTAACACTTGCAAAAGCACAGTGTGCTGACATAAGAAATTTTCCAATGGCCTGTATTACGCTGCAGTTTTCACACCACACTTAGATTTCAAACATAATATATAGCCTACATTGGCCTGTATTACACCCCAGCAGTTGCTTTTGAAGTATGTTGGAATTCTATGTAAAGCATTTCAGTAAACACCTTCCGTGCATCATATTATTATACAATTTATACAATATGAACATATGGAGATGTCATATATCACACAGCGCACGGAAATGGCCACCCATGGTGTTAGTGGCAATTTTATTAATAATTGGGACTAAAAACCATTGCCAAATACAAGCAAAGCATGAAATTACAATATTAAGCAGAAAAAAGAAAGTACACAAAAAACATACACAACTACGCATGTGAAACCCTTCGCCATTTTGCCATGAACACCACCACCCTAACATACACCCAATCTTTCAAGCTATCTTGACACTGAAAAAAAGCATGTCTCGCACGACGGTTAAGAAGTAAAGTGCCAAATACTATCCAAAATGCAGTACCAAAACCAGATGCCCCTCCAATATAAAACCATCTCATAAGTTCATCTATGTCTTCGCCATCACTCTTACTTTCACCAACTACAGGTGTAACTTCAAGTTCTTTATCTCCGGGACAAGATTTGTTCAGTGGAGGTCCACATAGTCCTGCATTTCCAATGTACCTTGATGGTTCAAAGGTCTGGAGTTGCGTGCCAGATGGAATCCTCCCCGACAAGTTATTATCCGACACATCAAGATAATTTAAAAAATTCATCTCAGACATGCTTGATGGCAACCCTCCTGAGAAACTGTTTTTGGATAAATCCAAATTTTGAAGTTCTTTCATTTGACCAATATCTTTTGGAATCTCTCCAAGTAGAGTGTTGCGTGACAAGTTTAGTAATACTAATCCCTGCAGATTGGTAATCTCATATGGGATTTGTCCTGTGAGACTGTTGGATGATAAATCAATTGTCTTCACCAATCCCAGATTTCTACTAAACTCATTTACCTTTCCTTGCCATTCAATCAACAGACTGTCAATATAGCTATTGTCGACAGGGTATAACACGTTTTTAACATTAATAGTACTACTATAATGATGTTGATTCTGTTCCGTAGACAATCCTTTTTGAACCATGGAAGTAAGATTATGCACACACGATGGGATTGTTCCATGGAGCTTGTTAAACGACAAGTCTAAGATTTGAAGACTTACTAATTGACATATTTCTGAAGGGATGGCTCCAGAAAAGTTGTTTGATTTTAGGCTAAGAGCGTACAACCTTGACAAGTTTGTACCCATCCAAACAGGAATATTACCATATAAATTGTTGGCCCCGAAGTCCAAAAAGCTTAACTTGGTGCAATTCTTCAAAGAAAATGGCAATTCTCCAGAGAAGCTGTTGTTGAATAAACTTAACGTCTCGAGTTGACCCAAACGTCCTACATAGGGAGGAATATGTCCTGATAGAGTGTTGTGGCCTAAATTAAGAACTGTTAGATACGTCAAATTCTTCAAGCAGTCTGGAAGTTGCCCAATGAATTACGTGAGATCAAGAGTTCAAAGTTTTCATAGATTTGGCACAGAAAGAGATCTAATTTGTTTCTGGACAGATCTAAAACTATACGTGCTGGAAAAGTAGGTATTGGGCCATAAAAGGTGTTGGAACTCAAATCAACCGTTTCAAGGTCAGGACTTGATAATGATTCTGGTAATGTCCCACTTATGTTGTTGAAAGAGAGATCCAAATACAACAACTGAGAAGGGTGCCATTGGTTCCAGAACTCTGCAGGAATTGTGTCTGAAATGCTATTGTTGGAAAGATCAACATGCGCAAGTTCTTTCATTTTTTGTATCGATTTGGGGAAACAAGGTCCTAGCTTGTTAGAGCTGAAATCAATATACACCACACTCATAGAAAGGTTTGACACGTCATCATTAAAAAAATCTCCTTCAAGTGAGTTGTGTGAAAGATCTACATATGCAAGATTTGATTTTCCAATGGTTTCAGAGATAACACCTCTAAGTGAATTGGAAGATAGGTGCAGTTCTTCAAGTGTGGGTAGTTGCCACAATTTCTCACTTATTGTTCCATATAACTGATTGTAACCTAGGTTCAACACATTTAGGGATGAAAAGTTTTGAATCTCATCAGACAATGACCTTGTTAATTGGTTATTTGAAGCATCCAATATTGGTTATTTGAAGCATTCAAGTGAGACAGGTTGTTCAGAAAATCTGAAAGATTCCCATCTAACAAGTTGCCAGAAACATAAAAATGCTCAAGCCTATTGCCAAGTAATGGGCACAACCAGTGATAACTTGATGAGTTGAGATTGTTGTTATCGAGCTGAAGGGAATAAATAGATGAAGAAGAGTTGACAACTGAAGAATATGGATGCATGACTTTTGAGAGGTCACATCCCCTTAAAGCTAGAAATGATAGGTTTTGGAGACCTATAATTGCATTTACCCAGTTATTTGCTTTGGCCAGAGAAGTTCCACTCATATCAAGGTCACTTAAAGAAGATAGAGAAGACAACCAATCTAAGTTTTCAACTGTACAACTACCAAGGTATTCTAAGTGAAAGACGTTAGCAAATTGGTGAGGTTTCCAAATTCTGGAGGAATGGTTCCATAGAAAGAGTTATTTGAAAGGTCAAGGTATGCTAATTTGGTCAATGAACCAATGGATCTTGGAATGGTTCCACTGAAATTATTATTACTAAGGTGAAGGTATGTTAATTTGGTCAAGGAACCAATGGATCTTGGAATGATTCCACTGAAATTATTATTACTAAGGTAAAGGTATGTTAATTTGGTCAAGGAACCAATGGATCTGGGAATGATTCCACTGAAATTATTGCTACCTAGGTCAAGGTTTGTTAATTTGGTCAATGAACCAATGGATCTTGGAATGATTCCACTGAACTTATTATTACTAAGGTAAAGGTATGTTAATTTGGTCAAGGAACCAATGGATCTGGGAATGTTTCCACTAAAATTATTGTTATCTAGGTAAAGCTCTGTTAAATTTGTCAAATAACCAATGGACAAGGGAATGGTTCCAACCAACTGATTCCCGTAAAGGTCAAGAATAGTTAAAGCGGTCAAGGAACCAATGGACTTGGGAAAGGTGCCAGTAAACTGATTTTGAGAAAGGTCAAGAGAAATTAACTGGGTCATGTTACTAATGAATGCGGGAATGGTTCCATGGAAAGAACAGTCGGACAGAAGTAAATGATTCAAGTAAGTTAAGTTAAGCAATGAAAAGCTCATCTCACCTCCAACATGACTTGTATAGTCGCACAGGTCAAGCGTTGTGACATGACCTGTTTGGTTGTTGCAACGGACTCCACTCCATTTACAACAGTCACCTTCTTCTTCGGGTTTCCATGTAGTGAGCAGGTCATCGGGGTCTAGAAGGCGAGCTTTGAAACCAAGAAGAGCTTGTCTCTCATTGTCGATGCACGTATTAGTAGCCCCTCCTGCTGCTACAACCAGTTTGTGGCCAAGGGAAGTGGCTGCCGTGGTATTAAACCATAGTAGAACAAGTGAAAAGATAAACAAAACATGAGTTTGCATAAAGTAAAAGCAAATATTTTCTCCCATAATGTATATATTGTTGTTTATAATTGGTATTGGTTGATGTTATTTTATTTGATAAACCAACATATATATAGACTTTGAAAAGAGTTGGTAACAATTGGTACACGTTTTCTCAACTTGGTAAAAGAAAAAGTGTTATTTTATTTGATAAACCAACATACATATAGACTTTGAAAAAGAAAAATTGTATGGTGCAGAAAAGAGTTGGTAAACAATTGGTACACGTTTTCTCAACTTGGTTAAAGAAAATGTGCAGAAAAAGGTACTAGGAATTGAACTTATATTTTATAATGAATAAAGGATGTTAATGACGTTAATTGAAATAATACTGAAACAGTGAGTTAAAGAAAATTGTAGCGCGTATTTGTGGACGCATAGTTGTTTATATTCTTGTGGTGAGAGTTTTTATAATTTTTAGGATTGTTTAGGTCATATTAATTGATACTTTCTAATAAGTATAGTTGTTACATTACCCGTGTAAAGAAGCGGGGATGAGTAATACCTTTAGCTAGGGCTAATCTTTTTTGTCTTTTTGTGGATTGCGTTTTTCAATCATTGATGATAATTTTTGTGGTCGTGGGCTTACGGTGAGCGATTGTGAAGAAGTTAAAATGTCATATTATTATGTGTAAAGTATAAAGAATTGAAGTTAAAGCTCTCAAATTAATGTTAGGATACTCGTAACTCCTAAAACCTATTTATTAGACATTCTTTTCTATTTTGTGATTTTTTTATTTAATTATAAATGTTTTGAAGTTTGACTAATTACTACCGAAAAAGTCTCGACATTTGAAAAAGCCATAGCTTAACTAATTGCAACTACAAATTTTCAATATTTGAAAAAGCCATAGAAATTAAGTGATGATGCTATATATGTCCTACAATTTAAAGTGGATGGTTTCAAATTGATTTCTTATTTTTCGTATTTTCAAAAGTATGAAAAATACAATTGTCCTATTCTGTGGAAAATATGATGAAGACTGAAGTTAAACATTTCAAAGTAGACGTTATGTCCTACATTTTAAGTGGATGATCTCAAATTGATTTCTTATCTTTTCGTATTTTTAAAAGTATGAAATATATACAATTGTCGTATTTTGTGGAAAATATATGATTAAGACTGAAGTTAATCATCTCAAAATAGATGTTATTTTTTATCTTGTGATATTTTTTTGAAAAGGTAGGAAATTCTTGTTGTTTTGAACCAACTTTTAAAATCGTGCATATGCAAGATTGTTAAATAAGATTATTTTATAAAATTATGCAAAATCATTATACTTACATAGTTATAACACTCATGTATGGTCCGGTTTGACATAAACTTTTTAGTATAACTGACATAATGTTAAAGTTGATGTTATTTAAATTTAATATCGATATCATGTTCTAAACATTATGCGTGTTTAATAACACATAATGACACTTGAATAACTATGTGGAGTTGTTATATGTACAATATCATATATTCATTGTGAGGTCGTACCTTCATTTTGATATTTATATTCATGTTAAATTAATTGTAGCCATATTTAACTTTTAAAACCGTGTACGCGCGGGTTAAACTTTTAAAAGGAATAACATTAGTCGTTATTGAACACATATAGTAAAAATAATAATAATAATAATAATAATAATAATAAAATAAAATAAAATAAAATAATAAAGTTTTTGGATATCCTTGCACAATCTCATAAGTGAGACAACATTAGTCGTTCGTATATGTATAATCTCGTGGATTCATTTAAATATCGCAGTAATTCATGTTTTTATTTTAATATTTGTAGTAATTTCGTGCATATACATTAATTTAATATTTATCATGAAATGGGTAGGAGCAAAATATTTGACGAAAGATGCTTGAGGTAGAATCAAACAC
The DNA here is from genome assembly GCA_022545495.1 of Chrysanthemum lavandulifolium. NCBI lineage: Eukaryota > Viridiplantae > Streptophyta > Magnoliopsida > Asterales > Asteraceae > Chrysanthemum > Chrysanthemum lavandulifolium. The sequence goes on along the minus strand of CM040241.1, from coordinate 25,186,600 downwards.
CCATTATTCATGTAATAAAACATAGATCAAGGACCATACTTGCGTAAAAAGTGTATCTTTGCAAACCAGCGGCGTGTCCTTTAAGCACGCCTTAGCAAATTCCCTACAAATATTTAGCACATCTTTAAAGCAACAAAAGCATGCACATACACGCTAAAAACATGCAACTCGGTCCATAACAAGCTCCTCATTAAGCTTACTATAATCTACCGCTTAGAAGTTATTGCAAATTCGCACTATCATAAGAGTAGGCAATTACTTCCGAACAACCCCGAGTAAGTAGCAGTCATACTAGTAAGTTATGAACAATACAGAATCAGAGACAAAACTTCGCTTGATTTAAAAGGTGAAACTTGGGACTACAAGATGAGCGAAATAGAACAAATTATTCAGAAGACGATGTTGGCGATATGTCAGCTAAATTGATCTTTAGATTTGACTTTTTATCAAAGTTGTCTAAAAAATGTTACGGAAAAGAAATGTACTAATGCTATAACAGAAGACGATAATACCACAATGATAGCAACAAAGGAGAGCGTTTAAGCCTTGGCTCTTCCTGCAAGACCAGTCTCCACTTTCTTCACTTCAAAAATGAGCATTCTCCACATCTTTAACACAAACATTTCAGCTTCATCGTCCAAAATAGACTGAAGCCGCTCTAACATCTCATTTGCTGTCACGTGTTCTTGCGTGCTTGACACAATATAATCTACTAATGTTGTCTCTTCCTCGCCAAAAAATTCGGTTATTTTCTTGGAGATCCATGGTCTCATCCGTTCATGCAATCCATTCTGTATAATGTCATGAAATAGTGTTATACTGGAAAAAAAAAAAAAAAAAAAAAAAGACACTTACTAACCAATACTTACAAATCATACTGATCTAACATATGGACACTACCTAAGGTCACTGAATATTCCCCTACGAAATCCTTACCTTGTTATAAACATATCTGATCGTTAAATAGTACTGTATTAATAGAACAAAATACCTATCCGAACCCATAAAAAACAATTGTTTTGCAATGCCAGACACATATCTCAACAAGAAAGAACTCTAGGCAAAATACAGGGGAGGGAGTCATACCTAGTTGGCTAGTTTTTGCTTCTTTCTTTTATCGGGAGAAAAATAGTTCACATTGATATCACCTTATTCAAAATAGAACGGCCTAGTGGCTATTACTCGTGTAAGTATCCAATCTAATCAAAAGATGCCATATTTAACTAAAAGTATTTAGCGGTTAAACTATCTCCCCCTAAGCAAAAAAGAACAAGTTTAAGAATACCAAAAGTTCTCACTAATCATAATACTTATGTAACAGAAACATAAAACTCTGTTTGTATGTCTAAATGCGTACAGCTAGGTTCGCCGTTTTACAAAATATTCAACATTCAATTATAATTCATAGAAAAAGACTTGGCAATTAAGCAAGCAATAGTGAAAAATGGGCGAGTAGGAATTTGGAAACAAGTCAAACAGGTAGCTTTTATTGGATACGAAAACAGCTCATCCTTGGTTTTTGCTCAATCCTTTCAGCTTACCAATTTGGGATCAGACATAATCAAATCAATCGATTTTTAGTAAACTATAAAGCAAGAATTCTATACTAACCTTGTCATAAGTTGCCCAATTTATTGGATACGAAAACAGCTCATCCTTGGTTTTTGGAATGGTGTCACTTAATTGTTTTGCATCCAAAAGCTTCTTATTATCTGGTGTCTTCACATTCTCTTTCTCTCTTGTTTCATCTCTGGATCGGTTAGTCTCCTCCCGGTCCCTATCTCGATGGCTTGATTTATCATGGGACCGTCTACTGCGTTCCCTTTCTGAATCAGGTCTCTCTTCTTTTGTATTTGCATGTCCAATTCGTTTTGCAAATTCAGCAGCTGCAGCCAAATTAGAAGATGGTGCAAGCGGAGTAGTTTCTCTGACAGCCTGCAATTCTTCGGTTGAATAATCTATAGGAACCAAAGGTCGCATCTTTTTATCCATTTGTGCATCCTCATCTTCCTCTTTGCGGATTAGAGAAGGGACTGTAGTTCTTTTTCCCGAGCCCACAAGACCGAATCCTAACTTTTTGGTTCCAGCGGTGTTGTTTTGCCCTGTTGGTGAAGCAGTCAGAGACTCCATGACGGAATCGTCACCAGTCCCATTTTGTGTATTCCTGTTACCAGTAATGTGAAACTCCATAGCTGGTTAATGAATACAGATGTACAAACAAGTGCAAACATTAGACCATCCCTAGGACCAATTCGGCCCAGAATTTGGTCCTAAATGTCCATTCACTTATGCGCTGAACGTAAAACTGTTCTTCCATGTGATATTTCTTATGAAAGGCAAAAACTCACTCACATGTTATGTTTATAACCCAATATTTAATAACATGTGATCCGTCATTTAACTAAAAGTAAAAAATAGGAAGTAATAAAATCTAGTTGAATTGAAAAACTCACCGTTTTCGTCTGCATCTGCCATTTCAATATCAGTAGTTGGGTGGTCAAGTTCCAAGGCATGTTTTTGTTGTTCTTTCTGCTCTTCCTTTCCTCTTCGCCTTTCTTCTTCAACTAATCTTGCATCATATAAATTTATCGCGTCATTTAATCTTATGTAACTAATTCCAGGCTAGATTATAACATAAGACCATCTAATAATTAGTTTATAACATCTGGATATTAGGTGTTTTCACCAGAAACCAGCAGTTACCAACATACTTATTTCTTGTTCATTACTAATCAGTTTTAAAAAGTAAGAGCATTTTGACGCTAACATGGAGCATATTAATCGCTAAGACTTTAGTGGTATATTTATAAAACTGTAAGCAAAATTAGATCGAGTCACTACTATCTAGAGCATGTAACAGAACACGAAACTGAGTACATGTTTAGTGCAAGCAATATGTGGTCCTTGTTATAGCAATGGATCAAACAAGAACTGTAGCCAATACTAATGAAGATGGATTTCATGAGAGCTGGAAATAAAGCTCACCATCAATAACATTTTCTTTTATGTTTGGCGCAATTAAATCGTTGAACAACTATTTCATACTTTAGTTTAAATGCATAATGATTATCTAATTATATTATTTTCATTGCAATACATATCAGAACACTCTTTGTATAAAGCTACTTCAAAGATGTCTAGTCAATTTGAATTAGATGGTCCCAAATTATTGTTTTATTTTTTCATGGTTCAATAATCCAAAAAAATAAGTTTGTCCTGTTTTGTGGAAAATGATGAAGAAAAAGAGTTAAGAATCCCACATTAGAAGTTAGAAGACTTAAAAGTCTTTAAAACTTGTAGTTATCAAACATCTTTTCTATTGTGATACTTTTCCTCCTCAATACCTGTGATATAAATCAAAAGTAAGCTAATGGGCCCAAATGCTAAACCAAAACCAAGACTAAAAGATGAAGACTTTAAGTAGTCATTCACAAAAACACAGATGCACACACATTTTCATCACAATTTACTCATTCCTGTGCTTGCGAAAACACAAACCGTGGTAATCATAAACACTATGCTGAAGTAATGTACTCTGTTTCATTTTATAATTGTTCATCTCTCATTGATAATTCGATCAACTTTAATCTATTACACTAGTGTCTATATTAAAACAGCAAGTGCATGCTTTCATCAGCATGTTCAACGCAACTTATCTATTGATATTGCTTTCATCAGCATGTTCAAGGCAACATAGCTGCCATGCAAGACTTCAGGTTTACAATACTGAACTATAAGTGACAGATAAAGTGGACTGTATGGCATTATTACTAAGGTAACATGAAGGATAAGCAGGACATTGACATTAAAATATTCAAGTATTTCATATTAAGATTTAAATTTGGATCCAAATGAGTGATAATTCACATGAAACGCCTCACGATTCAAAGTAAAAATGAACGTCATCGTGCTATATGGCCACTCAAAGTAATTCATGTTCCAACTTCATTTAGTATTTGATACCATGGAAGAGAAGACACTTCACCTGATATTGTTGTCACCGTTTGACAAGAACCGCCCCAATATATTGATCGCAAGAACGCGCAAGCCACCACTATCTTCAATACTCATAATAGTATCTACACATTCGTAGAGGATGGCATTTCCTGCATTCTTGTTTGACTCGGTTTTTGTTGCAACCTAGAAAAGAGAATTTTAGCAGGAGAAGCAGTGTAAGCAGACTTCAATTCAGGACCGTCAGTACACTTTTACAAGTAGGTAATTGTAAGTTATATCTGTTAAAACACAAAATTATCAAACCCTAAAGACTAATAAATATAAGAATAAGCTTCTATCCATAATACTACTAGCTGATACTGAAATACAAGCACAAGTTCCTTTAGCAAAGAGAAAAGTAAACAGTCGAGCTAAACTTACAATTATCAGACATCATGAAAGCTAATCAAGAAATCACATAAAAGATAGAAGCTGGCCTGAGCAAGGATATCATTCATGAAATCACTAGCATCAGCATCTCAATGGCCCAATATTCGTAAAATACGCAGCAATCTTATTTGGAGAAAAGGGTCTGCAATGCCAGCAATGTCATATTCAGGAGCATATGGACTGTTGACGGCATCCTTCAAAACTTTTACCAAGCCCTCTGTGCATTTCTGAATGGAAAGAGAAAATATACAGAAAATATATCAATGGTGGATGGCACTTAAAAAAGACGTGAAATTGTACAGCAATTTACTCTACGCTAAAAAGATGTACATTAATAAACAAAGGAAATTACAAAGGAATTGAATAGGAGAAAAAAGAGCATTCTGCATCAAAATAACTACTAATTCGTTTAGAAGAAAGAAAGACAGTACTAACACACCCAACTCCATCAGTTTAAAAAAATGACACTATCGTTCTACAGACCACCTTCTACTCGAGAGACGAACATATGAGTGACAATGAAAATGATTAAATTTAACACAATTATTTATAAACGTTTCAAATAGACATTTATCACATAGCTATTGTGATTTATTTTTTAATGTTTTCGTCTTATAACCAATTGGTAGCAAATGACATGGTGGAGCTATCCTTCGGTCTTGCACAGTTACGTCAAACCCATATCCAAAAAATGGGATACCAGTAATCTTAACATGAACTTAACCTTTTAGATCTAACGGCCATATTATAGAGCGAATACAAATCATATTCTGGAGGTCATAACAGAACATGTTCCAGACGCATTCAGAAGAAACATCAGTGATGTTTCTCTCAGTATATAAGGTAGAGCTATTTTCTTCCACACACACTGGTAAAATTATTAGAACAAACAAGGTCAATATACCTTCCTGAAATATTCAAGGGCCTCTTCACTGACTATACAAAGATCTGCACAAAGCTTGATTGCAGTTAAAAGGACCCCATGATGCTTTTCTTTAAGTAATGAAGCAACAGGGTTCACAAAATTCTCTGCGAGGTCGGGAACTTTCTTTATAATCCTTATGGAGCATAAGGCTGCCTGTGCATTGTAAGAACATAATAAGTACTTAATATTATTTGAGTTATTTATATTAAAAGAAACTGAAATATGCTAAACATAATGAACAGAACGTGAGCAGAACTGTAGATTAAATGCCTTAATCAAAGTCCAAGCATTCTACGTTACAAACTTTTTACTATAGCAACATCATATCAATAGACTGAAAAAGTTAGTACACATAGTCTTCCCCTGCCTATTGATCTAACGATAAAGAAGTTAGCTTAGTAAAATGGGAAGTATGCGTAAACAATCAATAAAGACTTGCTTTGTGATATTTCAGTTTATAAGATGAAGGCCAAAAATTTAGGGTAATTTTCGAGCTTTATCATTATAGGCCAAAGGAATAACTAAGGACTTATTCCTCATTATCACTGAACTCACGTAGCTCGGGGACTATAGAAGCCTCTGGCTTGTACTTTCAAATGAACCCGGCCAAAATTCAATGTTAGAATGAGCTAAAATGTAGTTGAAACATGCATAATTGCATAGTGTGACGCATATATATCACACTATTTGGCATCCAAAAATCCCCATTGCGTTCTTTGAGACCATGTAACCAAACAATGTGCCACCAACCCAAATAAAATAATTAGATACTCATGACCCCTTGGAACCGCTAGTCTGCTACCCAACTCTGCCTATGTCAATGAGATTTGGGCCAAACAAGAAAATGTATGTGTGTGTAAGGGTAGCCCTACTATTATTCTATCTGATGTATAAGATGGACAGAAATGATCACTGCATAGTCCCTTGCACTCCCAAATACCGTCTTTTTTCTATCAATTTGTAAATGCAACGACGAACACTACAAAATTTGTGACATTTACTCACTAAAACTTTTGCCCACTAAAATCAATAAAAGTAACAAAATACTCCCAAACACATTTACCTACTAAACTAAAACCTACAAAAAGTAACCACATAAAAACATTTACCCACTAAATACTCAAAAAAAAATAAAAAAATAAAAAAAAGCGCTTTATTAAAGTCAATTTGTCAAAACCCACGCTCCAAAATCAAATTTTATAAAAACCGGATATCTCCCACACTCCTTTGAAACCGGATCTGGCTAAACTTCAAAACCCACACACACCACAATCGCCACACTCCACACACACACCACAATCACCGCCACACTTCACCTTCGTTATCCGCCATCACCGTCGTTATCCGTCATCACCGTCGTTATCCGCCATCACCGTCATTATCCGCCATCACCGTCGTTATCCGCCACCACCGTCGTTATCCGCCACCACCGTCGTTATCCGCCACCACTGTCGTTATCAAATCAGGTATTGTTCATAAAATTATTGAATATATTCTTACAAATTAAATATATTCTGATATTTAATTGAATTATTCTAAATATATTCAGTATATTTGTCCTGTTTTGTTAATAAGCTCATAGTTGTTGTTATGATGTTTGCTGTTTTGTTAATAAGGTGATAGTTGTATTGTATTGAAGTTTTTTGAAGCTGATATGATTGTTAGTGTTGATTAGGTTACATAAACACTTAAGCAATAGGCTGTATGTTAGTTGTTGTTATGATATGTTTGTTTGGTTATTTGGTATGTATAGGAGAGACTTCGTCTTAGGCTTTTAGCAAGCTAGTGTTGTATGGTTTGCGAAAAATTATTAGTATGGGCATGAAGATTGAGGCATTGTGATGTTAGAAATTTAGATATGTACACTATATCGTCTTAGGAACGAGTGATGTTAGCAACCTAGTGATTTCATTGTTGTTGTTGGTTAATATGATTATAGTTAGCTCGACTTGTACTCTTGCTAGTAGGATATTGTTTTTAGTTAGAAATGCATAAGCTAAAACCTAAATAATTTAACGAGCTTGTGTTGTCTCGATGTGGAAATCCATGAGCATAGTCATGAAGATTGAAGCACTCGAATGTATGCTTGGTAAAATATTTTGATGAATGATGGAATTTTAATAGTTAAATTAATTTGTGTAGATATTGATAGATTATAGTCGAGTTGAAGTGAACTTAGTTGATGCTTGTAATTCAACATAAACGTAGTAGACTTAACTTTTGCCCTCAATAAGAATATCACTATTTTTGTTTAAAATTTTGTATGTTATTTGATGATAATGTCATACACAAACACAAAGATTTTTCATTAACTAATAGAGTTACATGGTCGTTTTAGGCACGTAAGAGTTGAATATTACTTCACTTTTTACTTTTGACATCACTATGGACAAATCTTGGATGTATCATGCACCAAGATCTAGTTCACAATATGTAAATGGCGTGGAATATTTTTGAACTTTGCTTTTGAGAAATCGAGTCAACATGGAGATATTTTGTCCGTCTTGAATTGTCACAATAGGTTTCACCTTAAAAGAGAAGATGTGTATGATCACCTTATCTGTGTTGGCTTCAAGAGAGGGTACCTGAATTGGACCGATCACGGGGAAAGTCATGAGGTATCATCTTCGAGCATGATGGAAAATGATGAAGAAGGAGACAACGACCATGAAATGCATGATATACTACATGACCTTTTTCCTACGGTGTCATGTTAGTAAACTTTCACTTAACCTTCATTTCAGGGACCTTATGACTCTGAAATCATATGTAAGCAATAAAGCTTATCCCAAGGTTCAATTCTTGAAGGGTATTTAGTGAGAGAAAGCTTAACCTTTGCTCTCGATACTTATCTCGAGTAGAAACCTTATTTACAAGACCAATAAGGAATGATGATGATGATGATGACAATCAAAATGAGATTGAAGAATCAAACTTCCTTCGTCCGGTCGACCGTTGGGAAAACATGCACATTCCGACCTATCATCTCTCAAAAGGAAGAGGATCCCTAATTATGAAATCGATGACCAGTCCCTTAAACAAGCACATCGATATGTGTTATTCAATGTTAACTCGGTCACGCCTTTTCGAGAGTAAGTAAACTCTGTTTCCTAATCAAATTTTACTCTATAAACAAAATTTTCTAATATTGATTATTTCTTATTTCTTATTTCTTATTTCTTATATAAGGAACATAAAAGTATCATTAGGGGAAAAACCGTTCACGTCGACCATCCGAGTATGAACTTCAAAAGATTCATTGCCAACAATTTAGTGAGTGGTTTCAAAATCGGGTAATTTTCTTAAACCACAACAAACACTACTCCTAAGTTATCTGGTAGGTCTAAGTAGTTCATTCCTAATATCTTTAGGTTAAACGCCTAGAAGAACAAAGGGATCCAAGAGTAAGAAGAAATTAAGTGGCTCGCCCGTGGTCCGAATAATCATGTGAACCGATATTCAGGCTACTTTGTTAAAGGATATCGTTTTCACACAAAAGAGCACGAAAAAACGCTTAAATCTCAGAACAGTGGCGTAGTTGTTAGTGTAGTGGATGCTAATCCTCAAGATGACAACACTAGGCCAGTAGTGGTGAATTACTATGGTTCCCTAAAGGACATTATTGAATTGAATTATTCTGGTAAGGTACGCGTAATATTGTTTAAGTGTGATTGGGTTGATGCGATTAGAGGATGTAAAAGATGAATTTGGTGTCACATTAGTAAACTTCTCGTATCACGGTACACACGGGTGCTCAACTACTTGATGACCCTTATGTCTTAGCATCTCAAGTTGATAAAGTTTTTATTCTCCTGATCCAAAGTTAGAAGGGTGGTTAGCTGTTCGACATGTTAAAGTTAAGGATGCCTTTAACATGCGATGTGATAGTGATGAGAACAGTCTGTCTTCATCTTCTAGCACGCTTGACATACCAAACCTACATAGGGTTGGAGTTGATGCTGATGTAGTGGATGGTACACTCGTTATCGAATCTGAAGATGTTGATGAAGATGAAGATGAAGTAGATTAAATTGCTTATACTAAATAGCTGATGAACTTGTTATGATTATGAACTGTTAGCTGATTTATGACTTTATTTTACTGTAGTTGATTTGGTTGTACTTTTTTATAAATTGAAAATGGAACTGGTAAGCTCTTATGACTTTTTATTGTATTTCATACTGTATGAAGTCCTTGTAATGCTATATATATCTATAAGCTCTTTGGTTCACAGATTACTTCCTTGCTGTGAAGTAATGTTGTGATCAAGTCTTGTTATAAGTGGTAAGCTTAGTGATAACTAACAACAACGCTATGTATTTTGAGAGATGGCATCAATGCTAGCGCATTGGGAAAAAAAGAATCTGATATTAATTTCCTCTTTCTAATTTCAGGAAGAGAAGCTGGAAGCTGGAAGCTGGCAGAAGTCATTATCGCAAAAGCCATTCTATATAAGTAAGATATAGAAAGTCTTAATTTTTTACCGTTATTAACATGATGCTAGCTTATAAGAGTCTTTAGTAAATGTTTCGTTATTAGAATTCAATATGGTTTGTTACAAAACTGATATTCTGAACATTTTATGACTCGACTTACTGGTGTTGTCATGATCGTGGCCATCACTACTGGTGTGTGTGCAGTTTTATTGACTCTACCCATATACTGCATTAAAATTGATAAAGCAAGTACTTCAAATGTATATAGCGATCTAAATAGATTTATGACTCGACCTACTTTTCCAGATTACAACCTTAGATGGAGTAGGCTGATGGTCATTAGACATCAAATTTCGCTGTATGGACCTGTTGTAATAAATTTGGGATTATTCGTGTAGCAGTGAGTCCAGACCGGCTATTTTCTGTAGGGTTCTAGCTAGCTATGGTGCATTATTGTAACACTTGATATCAACCTAAATCAACTATTTGTATTATTATTGAGTCTCTGTGACCAGCAGGACTAGGACTAATACATAGAGATGAGTCACTCGCCCCACATGCATACAAAACAGTATAAATGTTTCTTGTAGATGGTCTGCAAGTGAACAAAGATGATAGGACCAGTGCATTTTACTTAACCGATCTCTTCTGCAGAAATGTTGATTTGTTAATCTTAAACGTGTAGGCAGGTAGCAAAGTGATAAAATTTGTAGCTCTTGTATAACCAAGGTAGACATCAGCAGCAAACTATATAATGAATGAACCACAACAAGGTATGTCCACGTTGAATTTCGTTTGCACAATTTAATTGTTCCTGTTGGAGAAAGATTTAATGTGCTATTGATAGGTCCACCGAAACGGGTTCGCGGTCACACTAGAAAACAAGCTATATGGGATTTTGAACCTGATGAGAAGTTTACGGTTACTTTTGATGAGAATGTACAACCTGTTGGCAGAGAGGGAAAGGAGCTAACTAGCTTTCTTGGAACAGTTGCGAAAATGTCTCAGCATCTCGAAATAAGTATCAAAGATTGGAGGAAAATATCAGAAGATAAAAAAGATGATTTATGGAGCATCGTTAAGGTAAATTTGATATAATATATGTACAAAGATATTATTTAATTTATAAATATTCATGATTATACATCACTAAAATGTTGGCTAAATATTAAATTGTAGGAGAAATTTGAATTTGCTCCGTTGAAACAGAAGAAATCAAATTGTGGGTCATGGCTGACATAAACCGAAAATGGAAGACATGGAAATATGAGCTAAAAAAACGTTCATTTGATTCAAGCTTAACCATTGATGAGATTGTAGCCGCTCAAACTGATTCTAGAGTCGAGAAAGAGGACTTCAGGAAGCTAGTGACTCATTGGTTTTGTGAAGAAACTCAAGTAATCCAATTCTTTGTGTCTGTATTATCCGGTAATTTGAGTATGATTCATTAACTTAATCATGTAACTTAATTGGCAGGCTATCAGTGAGAAGAAGAAGGCGATCCGTTCTAAATCAACTGAGCCTCACGTGTTGGGGACCAAATCTTTCGCCAGGCTTGCTGATGAAGAAAAGGTGATTTTATCATTATGAAAATGTATTGTTGCAATATAATGCGTGTCCAGGTTCTCACCCGTGTTCCGTAAGTCATCATTCCTGCATAATGTGGATACTCTAAGTTTTCATTAAATAATGTGTTAGACTTGAATTCATCTTGAGATTATTGTCATGCTTTTTTTTCCTTGTATTGCTCTGATGATACATACCCTTTGAATTATTGGATTGCTAGGAGCATTTTTTTTCCTTGTGTTTTTTATTGAATATGGATGCTTTAGTATGTTATATAAGCTGTGCTTAGTTCTTGATGTCATCATGTACACTAGCTGCTTAGACTTGTTTCCAACTTGGTTTCAAAATCATGCTCTAATGAAAGTTATTTAAGTTAGAGGGTTCTTTTATGGCTTTATAGACTAGCTAGCGTTCTGTTTCTGCATATGCATTTTCAAACTATACAATTTTGGGTATTCAGCAATAGCTACAAGACTAGTTAAAATCTTTACTCAACAGTATTATCATTTCTCAATCGTGTTCCGTAAGTCATCATTCCTGCATAATGTGGATACTGATATGGAACCTGAGATTGTTTGGAAGTTAGAACCTGAGAAAAATTCTTGTCTGCCATTTGAAACATAATCAGTCCTTGGTTTATATGCTTGTTAGTGTGATATTAATCGTGTCTGAGATTGTTTGGAAGTTAGAACACTAGGATATCACATTCTTGTTTGTTATGTGTAACTACAATCTTTTCTGCTTAGGATCTTATTATTAAACAGTTGCATATGCTTAGGCTCAACCTCCTTATGACTATCATCTTCACCTGTGGTGGAGGCAACATCTCCAGATTTCAATTGCATTTGGTCAATATGCTCCTGAAGCAGACCTTCTAGTCTCCTTTGTCCGATATGTATGGGGATAATAATAGATGTTGTTATATGTGTATTATTACTCATCTTGATCATATAAGTGACTGTCCTTGTTGTGGTGCTGCTGTTACCGTTAGAAGTATATTAAGATATTAGTGGTATACTTAGGTGACAGAACCAAAAGTAGTGTTTTATGTACTTGCATTGAATTTGTTAAATGATGAATCATGCGTATGATGTTGCAGAAAAAGGATAAAGGCGGCGTTCGGCCAACACGTGGAAAGTTATACATCCTCAGTCGTACTAAAAAAAATGGAAGCATAGTCAATGCAGATGCTGCAAAAGTTATTGTATGTATATTTAAGTCCTTTTTTTCGACATATTTGTATTAGTATTTTTATGTACTACTTTCTAACTTGCAAACCACATTTAGGATGACATAAAGGTCATTGCCGGTGATACCAGTACAAGCACAAGTAGTACAAACACAGGGATTGTTGACTGGAGCAACGATGACTTGGCGAGAGTCAAAGGAAAAGAAAAAGGAGATTATACACGTTGCGCAGGGCCAAAGATCAGAATTCCTAAATCGAAACGATCTCGTGTTTCTCAAGTGCCAATGCTAAAAGCTCGAATCAATGAACTTGAAGACGAAGTGAAAGAAATGAAGGAAAACCAAGCGGTAATATTACAATTTATGGCAAACTACAAAAATCAGAATCCAAATGGGGAGTTTTCAAATGTCTTGAATAGTACAAAAACAGAGGTAATCGTAAATGATTCTAATTTATGTATTAATGTTTGAAGATATATTATTTTATGTTTTGATGATAAATGATTTCAGGTTGCTAATGATTCGTCTAGTGTTGATAATCACGGTCCTTGTGGAAACTCAATAACATCTGGTGCAAGTAAAAATATAAAATCCGGTACTTATTTATTTTAACCCGTTAATTATCATCTTGTTTTCATAATTGACATGTCATACTAAGAGAAATGGTATGAATAAATATTTTCACTTTCTCAATCAACAGCTAAAGCTATCACATCTCCCATTACTCATATTAGCTCAGAACAAATGCAGCAACGAAGGAAGTTTTTGAAGGAGAATGGGCAAGTTACTTTACATACTCAATTTGTCTATATTGATTACAATTACTTTCACGTGTATGGCTAAGATAGATAACTTTTTTGTAGTGAGTTGAAGAAACTTTATGTGCAATCTGTTATGGGGGGTCTATTGTCAGAGAATGAGTTTTGGTCTATTAGGAAGGTGAGTCCCTTCTTGAAACTTGATTAATTGTCACACTTTAATACTATCCAAATATGGCCATGCTGAAACTTGATTGGTAAACAGGTGCAAAAAATTGTAAAAGAACGAGTGGGGCTGAAAAGTGGCACGCCTTCCGTTATCAAATCATCATCTCATTGTGGTCAGGTATGACTCATGCAGAGATAAATTTACTTACAAAACGAAAAGGCTAACTTGGTCATGAACCAGTTAGTATTTCTATAAAGATCGTTGGTTGGCTGATAACTGAAGAAATATTTCTTAGAACTTAATTATAAGGTGATCATTACTGTTGGGAAAAATCTAACTGACGGATTTAATATGTTGACATATATTAGTATCATATTCTTCATTTTTATGATATACACAATTGTCATTTATGATACAAGGTACACTTTTTATATATAACCACATATGATAGAACTTTTTATATAAATGGGTACACAATTAAACTAACGTGCAGACTCACTTAAAGATTAAAATTGTATACATAGTTTGCTTTTGTAATTTTATTTGTTGATGGTTATACTACAGTCCGATTAACTTTCTGGATTAAAAGGCAGTATTACAACGAAGGAAGTTTGTTATCAAGGGTGAAAGCATAATCAGTTAATCATAATGTTAAACTGATTACTGTGATTTAAAGTCGCAATAATAGTCGCAATAATAGAATATAAAGATTTGTGTTTTCTAATGTCAAAGTTTGGTTTTTGTAGGGATTTTGTGTATGAGGGGTTTCTCACCGAAGAAGAAGGTGATCATTTGGTTTCACTTGTAAGTGCAAATAAGCTGTTTTGAATTGAATTAAGCTGTTTTGGTTTCACTTATTAATATTGCGTTTTGATATAATGGATAATGGGTTTGTTACTGTTTGTTACTGATTATAGTAATGTGACTACTGTAACTAACTTTTTATGGGTCACGGCATGCTAGGCTAAAAAAGAAGTAATTACCAGTTTTACTCATGACATTTTGTATTTAGAATAGAAAAATAGTAAATCAACGATCCCGATAAATGTTATAGCTGGTTTTGGTGTAAGGTGTTTAGAACTTGAATACTCTTACAAAACTATGAATGTAGCGTTTATGAGTGCCACTGCGTGAGTTGTTTTGTGTGACTGTCATATGTGGAGTGAAATATTATTAGATATATTCTAGAACAAGTAATTTAATGACGAAGTAGGGATCGGAGTTAGCGTTTCACAATATCACTTGACTCGTCGGTAATGGAATCAAGTATTAGGTCTGCTAGCCCAAGTGATATAAGTTATAAAGAGGGTGCTAACTGCTAAGTAAGTTGCTTTGTTTAGGCAGAAAATTAAGTATGTAGTGTAACTTAGTGAAAAAGTGAAAATTGAGATATATCCATACACTAATACACCAATTTTTATTTTGTAAATGCAGGTTACATAGAGCATAGATGGTCTTTTCCAGTTTCAGTTACAGAGCAGAGTCCAGTTACAGAGCAGAGTCCAATTTTCCAGTTAGCATCGTTAAACCACTTGGCCATCATAACCAGATTGTAAATGCAGTCTGCACAAATGAAGAAATGCATAAAGACAATCTTAGAGTCTTAGACTGTCTTTAATCCGTACTAGTAGTGTATTGATGAGAAATGCAGTCTGCACAGATTATGCAGGCTGTTGAGATTGTCGTTATGACCAATTTTACCTGATGTACACCCGAACGAATTAGCTGTAAATTTGAGTCATTTTATAGAAATGCAGTATGTTTTTATGAGAAATGCAGTCTGTTTTTATGTATAATAATCTGGGTTTATATTTTACCATTGATGAGATTGTAGCCAGAAATGCATGTATCTGATCTGAACATTGTAAAGTTACTTTTGCTGTCTAAAATTAGCTGCAAATTTGAGTCATTTTATAGAAAGGTGGTGTACCCTTTGGTGACAAAAAACCTTAGACACTAAATCTTTTGAACTTTTGCTTACTAAAATTTTAGTGGCAAAAGACTTTTAGTGATCCCTTTGTTACTTACTTTTCTTTTTTTAGTGGGAGTTGAGAAATTAGCATTTAGTGACTGTTTTCATATCTTTTGCTCACACTTCTTTTAGTGAGCAAAGGTCATTTATTTTGTAGTGGAAATATTTAACCTCCTCAACATAAAAACTCTAGTAAGCATATCTGATGCACAGCCGGCAGGTTCATATCTCATCAATAAGCAACAGGGTGATAAATTGCAATACATTTCAACATTGCTAATATATCCAGAATGTCATACCCTCCCTTGTTGGAATAGAGTTGTGTGTTAGGATGTAAAGTCTATATTATAAACAGGGTGAAGATAAAGAAGAATTCTGTCACGTCAATGCAAATATTATAACAAAAAAGCGGCAACAAACCCTTAAAGAAGAGGGCGACAACACTCATGAACTTACTAGCAAGGTCGATGAAGTGGATACTATAGTTCTTCCTCTTCATTTTTACACATATAGAGGAATATTTATAAAGTTGAGAAACTAGTTATTGACATTTAAGATGCAAAACATTGATAACCTGCAGCATTAATGACTAAACAGTCCACACGCCGAAGACAATAGGTAAAAGGCAATGCTAAGCTTATGCTCCACACTGACTTAGCAGCCCACTCAGGAGAGTGTCGGCCAACACAGTCATAGAATGTTAAGAAGTTATGCTACATTTCTCAATGAATCTTAGATTTCTCCGAAACCCATCTACATTTAACTATTTAAGTTACATGCCAACTTACTTCCATTAGTCCATTATAACTCCTCAATGGTTATAGTTTGTGCATTCATAATAACACGTCTTTCAAACTTCATGACTATGAGACGTCTGTACCATGTGAAACCTCAGTAGTTTTCATCATAGTTGGCTATATCTTTTTACATCCCCGGGCATTAGAAATCCTATTTCGATCACATATTATTATATTAACTTGATTCCGCAAATTCGTTCAACGCTATATACTAACCATATAACTCTACGTTCTAGTCATCATTTCAGTTAAGTTCATTCATCGTTATCACATTCTACAAGCAAGCTTTCTAACTTAAACAGTCACACAACAAATCACATCTTCAATTATTCATTATTCACTCAAATACTTAATCGTAACACCTTCATAACTAGATCATAACTTAGCTGAATTCCGTAAATCACGCTTATCATTAGTTCAACGCACCAAGTTTCGGTCATCATTTCAATTGAGTTCATTCATCATTAACACATTTCACGCAGCAGACTTCCTAACTTAAGAATCACACAACTAATTACATATTCAATCATTACGCACTCATATACTTAATAATCGTGAGAATAATAACCGTAACAACTTAGTTCAATTCCAAATCGCGTATTATCGTCTAACGCCGACATCATCTCAGTTCATTTATATACCTAATCATAACTTAGTTCAATTCCGCAAATCACGCATATTATTAGTCCAACGCCGACATCATTTCAGTTCAGTTCATTAATCTAATAATCACAAAATACTCAAAACAACTTAGTTGAATTCCATAAATTACAATATCATTCGTCTAACGCCGACATCATTTCAGTTCATTCATATACTTTAATTCATAACTCTTGTTCATAATATACTTAATTGAATGAAATCACATAATTTATAACAAAATTAGGTTTAAAAAAAGATGAGATGAGAAAAAGACCGTAACTGAGTCCGATTGGAATCCACGTGATATCTCCATCAGATCCAGCTTTTTTTATAAAAATTAAAAAAAAAATATGGTTATATAACTGACTAACTAACTAACTAGATGATGATTTATTTGATGAATTGAGTTGAGATCGAATAATGATATTGTAGTGAATCTGAATGAGGAAGTGTGTTTGTGTGGGTGAGAGTTGTAAATTGTAGTGAAGATGGAGGACCTACACGCAAGGAAGGAATAAAGTTAAGAAAAGTAAAAAAAAAATGCCAAAATCTTTTTCGTAGTCCCCTTTGTGGTCAATTTTTCACTCAATCTTCAAAATGGTCATGCGCAACCACTCTACTCCGCAGCTCACCCAAAATGCGACACGTGTCCCAACCACCAATACACCTTTTATTTTCTCACTCTACCAAAATAACTTCTCTTATTGAGCAACCGGCGGCTTGCGCAACCGGCGGCGATGATGTGACATAAAGGTACATTGACTTTTTTACTTTCCTTGATATCCGATTAATTTTCTTGATATCCGATCTAGGTTTGAATTATTATCCAATTACTTTTTTTTCTTATTGTGTTTGATTTATTGATTTATTGTTTTGATCTCAAATACACACTCAATCCTATTATTGTTTCATTCCATCATGAAACCGATGGTACTCTTCTAACTTTTTTTTTATTCATTGTTAGATCTAACTGGGTGTTTGCCTTTTGGGTATTTCTGAAAATGGGTTGCTTTCTTTTATTCTTGTTAATCAGTTTCAAGTTATTTTTTGGCCGTTTTTAAGAAAATAAGCTGTTTTGAAGTGCTTATTCGGTCATTTTTAATAACCTAAGCAGATTTGAAGTGTTTTTTGGCTAATTTTTAAGAAAATAAGCAATTTTGAAGTGTCTTATGTGTTAAGTGCTTATACATGTCTGCATAATCATGTCTGCATGCAAATATGTTAACATTGCTCAATGCTATTCTACAGTGTTTATAAACTGGTTCAAATTAGACTTTTAAGTGTACTGTTTAGGTCGAATATTTGAAAAGTGTGAAACTAGTTATAAGCCTAGTATTCTGATGTATATAATCCGATATTTCAATTGTTTAGAGAAGCCCATATTGCAAGTATAGACTGGTTCAAATTAGACTTTTGAGTGTACTGTTTAGGTCGAATATTTGAAAAGTATGAAACTAGTTATAAGCCTAGTATTCTGATGTATATAAGCGGATATTTCAGTTGTTTAGAGAAGCCCATATTGCAAGTATAAGCCCATAAGTAAAAGTTCTTCTTAGCTTATTTCGTGTCTGCATAATCTTGTTATCTTATCCCAACGATGCTAATTCTTGTATCTTGTAATCTCTTTAGGAATATCATGCGAGGGTACATGTTAGAAGCAAACTCAATTAGTTTCCGTTAATGAAAGACATACTAGGTTTGGACCGATGTGTACTGTTTAGGTCGACATGTTTTGGGCGGTGGCTGGATTTGGATTATGTTGACAATGAAGAGGGTCTTATACATTTTATGCTTCAGAAGCAAGTCTTCTCTGATAATGATCACTATGATTTACCCCTCATTTATAATGTTAACAATCATTTGCTACACTTTGGTCGTCTTGTGAATTTTGCCTCATAACTGCATTCAAGTTTGGGATGGTCAGTTTCCGCAAGTTTAGGGAGGGTGATATCAGTTTTCGTGATCGTGTATTTCCGGAGAAGATAGGTCGCTATGTTAAAAACATAGATCTTCTATCTGTGATTGAGGGTGAAGAGCGTTTCACGAAACTATCATATGAAGACTCAATACGAGTTTGTCTTTTGTTATCTTTGGAAGTTATATTTATGGGTCGTGAGTTAGGATCTGTTGTTGATGATGTATATCTAAGGATGGTAGATAATCTGGATGCTTGGTATGAGTTTGCTTGGGGAGAGCACATCTCGCGGGAGTTAGAGCATAGTAATCCAGTCACATGAAACTTGCTTTACAGCGATGTGGAACTTTTAAGAGGAGGTATGTCCACGTGGTCAGGCCGTAGATGGAACCATGGGAAGAGTTATTACCTTTATACGTCCCTAGCATGGATGCACTAAAGAAACGTACAAATGTCCTTGATGCATTCATGATTGAAAGGTGTGAAGATCTCGAACCGTGGAAAGAGGTATTACCTTTATGAATCTGCAACTACTGACATCGATCTTGGCTCAATTAAGTCTTATAATACAACTTTAACTTTGTTTTGTTTAGGAACCAAGCCGTCCATTCAAATGTATCGATAAAATTTCATGTACTTTTGAGTTGGAGAAGTTTCGATTCCCCGGCGGACTCGTTGCAAGTTTCCTTGGTATAGTGACGTTCATCGATCGTACATTACGGGATGCTTTAGTCGGGCTTGACGATAAGCGTGTAGGTTGGTTACTAGGCAGTGCGTTAAAATAACCATTTACAATATATTTTGGATAAAAACTATTTTTCGCTATATGTAAAATTTTGTTGAATTTCGTTTTTTATTGCCTACAACACATTGATCTTTGGGTATGGTATATGTGTATTTCGGACCATCTTCCGCAGATTGGTCAATGGTTAGTTGCTACTTTTAACGATTCTACTACAAGACTCAATGCCAATTGCTTTATGCAACCGATGATATTTACCCATTTGCGTGGAGGCATGTGGAATGTATTCATTGGTAACCAATCTTTTAGAATATGATAGTTTAATTATGTGGATTATATCAATTTTATTTTTAAACATTGTAGGTCTTCATACCCATAAATGAACCCAAGAAACATTGGTCCCTAGCGCAGTTTGACATTAAACGGAATCGTTACATTCTATGATGGTGAAGGATATCAAGAACACAAAACTCGTCCGTGGTATTTGAATATGAGGAGGTGTTTGGAGTGTAAGCTTCGGTAGTTCTAGAGAAGGCGATGTGTTTGCAAGCAAAGGAATCGATCCCCTAGAATACAACATTAAGTTTAGGAATGCACATAACGTCCCCAAGCAGGGTGGGGTATTTGGTGATTGCGGCATCTTTGTATGCTTATTTCTTTACAGGTTAGTAATTTTTTGAAACCTGATTGTTTAAATTTTTTGAAACCTGATTGCGGCGTCTTTGTATGCTTATCTCTTGCTACCTTTATTGACCACTCCCTATCATCATGATTATGCTCAAACGTAACTCTTTTACCACTCATTTTTTTCAGTTATTTGTTTTTTGTTATAGATGTGTGATGAAAATGCAATTGAGATTGTGGCCTTATATAGTGTAGGATCAAATTGTTTTAGTCACTATTTTAGTCAAAAAACGACTTTTCATATTGCTACTTTTGCATCATCAATGCACGCATCATGATCGCATTTTCATGATTGCAAATAGCAATTCATCCCGCCAAAATTTGGCATAAATATTTGAGTCATTTTAATCTGTTACTTCGAGTCAAGTACATGTTAATCTTACTTGTTAGTCCAATACAGTTATCTTTATGCATGATTTTAATTTGTTATTTCTTGTTCTCTAAACAGTTATCTCATGGGATGCCATTGGTTGTTGAAGATGCGATCGATACCCCTTGCATATCGAGAACAAATGGCCCGTTTCTATTTCCAGCACAAGATATTTGTGTAGGTGTGATTGCTATTGTGACCTGTTGCCTTTGGGCAAAAGCTACATTGTGTTTTGTGTTTGTGAACTGTTGCTTTTTGGGCAAAACTTATTTGTGTTGCTTTTGGCTATGCTATGTTTGTGAACTGTTATATTCAAAGTTTGATGACTGTGTTGTGTTTCAATTGAACCATGTAGCAAATAATCAGCTTTTAAAGCGCAAAACTTGCAACTTTCATTAAAAGTCTAATGCGGTTTGCCATACACACTAGAAAAAACTAAAGTATGCCACTCATGGGTCATCCAAATTAACGACTTGTGAGTAGACTTGTTCTTCTTGTGAGCTTGGCATTGCTTGTTTGTGAGCTTCTTCTAGGAGGTACCTTTGCCTAAAATTGTGTAAATCAAGTTATGAGTTAATAACCTGTATCCTAAATAATGAGCTTTAAATAACAATACATAACTTACTTTTTTCTTTGGCAATGTTTCTCTGCAACTTTGTTGGGTGTGTCCAACATTACCGCACCTTCCACACTTAATTGGTACAGGTTCCTCTCCTTAGGATCTAATACGATCTTTGTTCTTGCGTCTACCAGATTGGGGTATAGCCATAAGTGGTGGCTTAACAACTTGCAAGTAACTAGGACACTGCCAACTTGAAACTTCTCCAACAGGATATACCAAGTCTTGGTACGTAGCTTTAAGCTCAATTTTCCTAAGAGAAATGATTGGGAGACCTAAAAGTTATGCCTAATTTTGTGACTAAATATGTGTGGCAACAATTCATTGGTTGTATTAACCGGACCCACTCCTTCACAATCCAATTAAGTAATGACACATAAGTTAGTCACAAAATTAGTCATGCCTTTTAGGTCTCCCAATCTTTTTCCTTTTCCTAAACCATGCTTTTGCCAAATGATTACAATCCGTCATTCCCATAACTCTACAAACCTCTAAAACATGACCACAAGGCAAAGCAGAAACTTGCCATTTTCTACATGTGCATGAACGTTGACCTAAATCCACTATATGTATTTTTTGTCAATCGTCGACACGGTAAATCTGTTCATCTCAATGCCGCCACAAATTCAATGAGCGCTCTTTAACATTCGGTCTGTTATTTTGCAGGTTGCCCAATCACTTAGCTCATCCATTTGTGCATCTAAATTATAATATTCGTTAGTATTTTTGATTCGAAAACAATAAATAAGGTAAATAGTTTACTTTTAGGAAAAAATTACATAAACCGCGTACCTTTATATTTTTCTCGACGATTGAAGTACCACTTTTGGACAAGGGCTATGTACCACTCCATTAGGTTAGTGATGGGTACTTTTCGGATATCTCTTGTTAACGAATTGATTGACTCAGCACTATTAGATGTCATGTAAGATTACCAGTGGAATATGCCCTAGACCACCTTTCAACCCCAGCTTCGATCATCGTAGGCTTCTTTTTTTTTCCCTTAACCTCTTCTAATGCTCTATTAAAATCATCGATTAAGTAGGCTTTGCACATCTTCCAATATAAAGCCTTATGCTTTTTACTCTTCAAGTTACAATTCATCATCAAATGCATACAACAATGCCCATGGAATGCATTCGGGAAAACAGATTCACATGCATATTGTATTGCTACATGTCGATCGATATGACATTAAACTGAACTTCACCAATGCATTCTCTCAATTTTGAAAAAAACCATGTCCACGATTCACCGGTCCTCACCGAGACACACCCGTTGCAACAGGTATAATTTGATTATTCCCGTCCATTCCAACTGCCAGCAGATTTGTTCCAAGGTAAGTACATTTAAGATGAGCTGCATCAATTATTAACAATGGTCGCATATGGTGCAGAAAGCTTCGAATCTAATTAATTATTAAACGATTAGTTATATGATAATAATACTCAAAAAAATAAATTTAATAGTAAAAATATATATATATATGCTTACCGCAACACCAAAAGCTATGAAAACCATCTTAAACCGGTCTTCATCATCAGCATCAATATGTGTTACAGTACCGTCATTTGTCAATTCTAAATTATGACAATAAACCGGTAACTGTTCAAAAGATGCTTTCGGGCAACCTTCAAGCGTATCCAATGCCACATTTTTCGATCTCCATGCTTGTTTGTAACTAATATCGATGTTGAGTTCTAGGTTTATGTCGTTTTGTATCATTTGCCGTATATATACGGCTGTTGTCTTTGAACTTAGGTACTAGTAAATGACCCAACAAGTTTTTCGTAGCATTACGGTGATGCATACCTATTTTTGTTTTTGAACAAGTGTGATGGTCGTTCACCATTCCTAATTCCCATTCACTACTAAATTTGCACTTACTTGAAATCATTTTCCATTCGCAACCCTCATGCACACAAATTACATCATACCTTACCTGATTTTCTAACCTTAAATTCATAACCATCTAAAAGAGCTTTATAACCAATTTTATTCATAACACATTTTTTATTATCAAATCTTTCACCCGTTTTCAAAATTCATCTAGCATGATCAATTTTTCCTTTTGGAGTTTTTATAATAGGTTGTGGATCTGGTGGATTGTGAATGTTGTTTAAAGTATTCATTTGCCAATTATGCTCAATTGTTCTCTTGCCATAAAATCATTATGGCAATCAAAATTTCTTTTGGGTAATTTTGAATCATTGTAAATATTGTATTGTTGGTTTAAATTACGGTGATTTTGAAATATTCTTGTTTGGGTATTCGGAATCATTGTAAGCGATGTATTGTGGGTTTAAATCGAAAGGAGATAAAGGAACGTTAAGATCTATACCCAAAGAACTAGAAGAAAAGGATTTCCCAGAGCATTGCTCAATCTTTGCAATAAAAATAGTATGTATACCTTTTCCTTTTGCAAATTTCGTTTGTGTAAAATCTCACATCATCATCTTCTACAATGTGGACACACTTTGTACCAACTTTGTACGTAAACATGAGGTTGCACGTATCGTTAAACTTGTACTTTTCTTCACAATAGCTACAAGTTGATTGTAAGCAATATTTCTTTTAAGGCAAACACCAAAAGTCACATCTCCGTAAACCAAATATACACTAAATTCAGTACCCGATTCTTCAATTTCTTTTGAGTGAACAATCTAATTCTTTCTAATAAGGACATTAATATATATATCTCTTTGGTGTAAATTATGTATGTTAGTTGTATGACGTAAAATAAATGTAGTATTTAATTTAGTAGATACTCGACTACTCGACCGACGGCTACTCGACCTATAGTAATTAATTGTACAAATTAATATGCATTTAATAATCCATCTACTACATATGTGTGTTAGTTGTGAATCTTAATGATATCAATAATTTGTGTTTGGTTGTAAAACTTAATGTAGTAATTAATGTAGTTGATACTCGACTACTCGACCGACGGCTACTCGACCTATGGTTGGGTAGATGTAGTAATTAATTGTACACATTAATATCCATTTAGTATTGCATCTACTACATATGTGTGTTAGTTGCGAATCTTAATGATATCAATAATTTGTGTTTGGTTGTAAAACTTAATGTAGTAATTAATGTAGTGGATACTCGACTACTCGACCGACGGCTACTCGACCTATGGTTGGGTAGATGTAGTAATTAATTGTACACCTTAATATCCATTTAATATTGCATCTACCACATATGTGTGTTAGTTGTGAATCTTAATGATATCAATAATTTGTGTTTGGTTGTAAAACTTAATGTAGTAATTAATGTAGTGGATACTCGATTACTCGACCAACGGCTACTCGACCTATGGTTGGGTAGATGTAGTAATTAATTGTACACATTAATATCCATTTAATATTGCATCTACTACATATGTGTGTTAGTTGTGAATCTTAATGATATAAATAAATGTAAGTTTGGTTGTAAAACTTAATGTAGTAATTAATGTACTGGATACTCGACTACTCGACCGACGGCTACTCGACCTATGATTGGGTAGATGTAGTAACTAATTGTACACATTAATATCCATTTAATAATCCATATACTACATATGTGTGTTAGTTGTGAATCTTAATGATATGAATAAATTTAACGTTCCGTTAGTGGGTTTAAAAGCTGAAACCAAGTGGCCAATATTGAAGGGTATTTTAGTCATTCAATATTCCAATGTCACTTTTTGTTTTCGTGTTACATAAATACGCACCCCTACCCACACAAAAATACATCTTATTCTTGTACTTTTCTTATCTTCGATTTTAGAGTAAACATTTGCAGATTCTAGAGCCATGATGCATTGTTTTTGCGGTAGAAGAACGAACGTTTTCAAATCTTGGACAAATGAAAACCCTGGAAGACGTTTTTATGGATGCCCATATCATGTAAGTGTTATTTTGTAAAAACTAGGGTTACAATTTGAAATCGTTAATATGTTACCTTTCTTGTTTACTAGGGTATAGTAGATTGGCTTGATCCCCCGATGTGCCATCGTGCTGTAACAATTATTCCAGGTCTATTGAGAGCAAGAAACAGGCAAGAAGCTCAATTGTTAGAAGCACGAAGGGGAAAGCAAAGAATGAAGAAATTGTTGGTTTTGTCATGGTTATCATTTATAGCTTTTGAATTTTTCAAGTTGTTTGGTTAATCTAGTGGTTGTACTTTTCAACAAAGAATTAAGAAGTTGTATATGTTAATTTTAATGTTTGTATTGTCAAGTTGTTTGGTTAATTTATGAATTTGTTTGTTGTTGGATTCAAGTTCAAATTTAAATACCCATTCAAGTCATACAATCATCTCATACAGTTAAAACATACACAACTCATATACTCAACTCACACACGGATTTTCAAAAATGTCACACAAAGATTTCTCTCAACAATTCCCTAGTCTACCACAAAATGAGCATGTTTTTGACGCTTCACCGGAATATCTCTTCCCGGTATTCCCAAATGAAAATGAAGTAGCAAACGTACAACCGCAAGTTCCGTTACCGGTAATCCCAAATGAAAATGAAGCGGCAAACGTCCTACTTGAAAAGGAGCCGGCAAATAACCCACCTTTGGAATACGATCCCAATCCGTTTGGGTTAACTGAGGATCAACTTCGACTACTTGAACAAGATATGGAAGTACTTATTAAGTTTGAACTAGCCGAGGAACATGAGGAAGCGGCTCGTAGGGAGCGGGAAGCAGCTCGTAGGGTGCGAGAACAACGAGAATTTGAATACCAATGGGAAATGGGGCTTGGACCTGAGCAATCATATACTTCAAGTGACGAGGGCTGGGTCTCGGATGACTCCTTTTTTTAATTTGTTGTTTTATTTTGAGAACAATGTATTTCATGTCCTATCATCTAATTTCATGTCCGTTCATCTAGTTATTAAATAAATTTTTAGTGTTTGTGAGAAATATTTGAATATAAGTGGGTCGAGTAGTCGAGTATCTACTACATTAATTACTACATTAATTATTAAACCAAACACATATTTATTCATATCACTTAATATAAAAACTAACACACACATGTAGTAGGTGCAATACTAAATGCATATTAATATGGACATTTAATTACCACATCTTCCCAACCATAGGTCGAGTAGTCGAGTATCTACTACATTAATTACTACATAAAATTTTAAACCAAACACATATTTATTCATATCACTTAATATCAAAACTAACACACACATGTAGTAGGTCCAATACTAAATGCAAAAATTAAAATTTCGAATTAATGTACAGTTGATGCACATTTCGAATTAACGAGTAAATTTGTTATATGTAAAAACTACAATTTCGAATTTATTGATTTACTACAACATAAGTTATACTACAACCAAACTAGTAACTAGACACTTAACAAACTACCCACCCGTTAAAATTTTTTAACACGTAAATGAAAATACATTCGATCAAACAACAATGGTTACATAAATATTTCACTTCGAGTACCACCATCACCGCTGCCACTTTCAAGAACCTCATCCTTGGATAAAACCTTGACCAAATTTTTTATTGTGATGTTAAGATAATGATTGCCAGATTGTTTGGGAGAAAATACAGAAACATTTTGAAGTATCAAGACAGTTCCGACGGTAAATTGGTTTTAAACCTCTCATCATTAACAACTTTGTGATGTATTGTACCGACATAAACCACGAAACGTCTTTCAATGTTACTTTTAGATCACCCAAAACATTCGAGTACAAGACTAGATTATAGCAACAACCTTTTCAAGTTTCCCTTTTTAAGAAATTTTTGATATCGGAAAACAACCAACAATGATCCCGCCATCGGCATTCATAAACTCAACCGCGTTAACCCATGGACCACTTTTAAAATCCGAATCCTCAACCAAATCGTCAACAACTTTCCTAATAAACTCCTGTGTCATCATTACACCATCGTCCACACTATCCCGAATACCTGCAGGACCGAGTATTTTTCTAACAGGTTTTTCAACATAATTATCAACTTGAGAGGATATTGTGTTTTGTGTTGTGGCGGATAATCGGAGATCAGAGTCGTCTATATCAAGTAATTCTTCCCACTCGTAATTTGGTGGTGAATTCATTGCATAGCTTTTAAGGTTTGGTAATCTAATCATATGTTTCTCACCTCTATTTATATAATTATCATATACCCCATCACATTAATTATATTATGTGTTAGTTGGGAAAAGGTTAGTTGTTGTAATTAATACATCAATATTAATGTAATCAATTAATAGGTGTTAGTTGTTGTAATTAATACATGTTAGGCCACTCGACTTTGAATTAGATCTATTATCCATCAGGTAATATCCATTCAGATCACTATATTAATCCTTTTTTTTTTGTTATTTACACACTTCATTTGTGTTTGTTCACTAATACTAGAAGAATTTGTGTACACTTCACTAATATTTTGGTAACGTTTACGCATTTATTTTTGGCTGAATTATTTTTTGTTTATTCGGATTTTTTCAATTAAATACAAGATGTCTAATAATTTTAATGATATTGTATTTGAAGTTTTCAATAAAAGCATATTCTACGTCTTTCCCCTAAGGTACGCAGGTGGAAAAATTCTTGAAATTAAACTATCTATGTCTAAAAAGTTCTCGTATTCCTAAATGTGTGACATGTTGTTAGAAAAAATAAAAGAGGATATTTGGGCTTGGTTTTATTGTATACCAAAATGTAGCTTGGAAGAAGGTTTGACTATAGTGGAAAGTGATAGAGATGTTAAGAAGATGTATGAATTGGCTCAGCTCCATGGGAAAATTGAGGTATATGTTTCCCATACTCCTCAAGCATTCCTAGTTGATTACTATCACAAAAACTTGCGTAAAGATGAGTTTGATGAGGAGGTGACAACAAAATTAAAAAACCATGATAAGAGAAAGAAAGTTTTTGATTGTATGTCGTTGGAAGAGGTTAGTGCATGGGAAAAGGAAGAATCTCAATCACCGGCTTACTTAAGATCACCGCATAAAAAGCCATTTAAAGAAGCTAGTCTATTTACACCAAGGATGCTTTTTGATGATTTTGAGGATGCAACTCATGATGAATTTGATGAAGGTTCTAGTGCTCTTCCTTATGTGTCCAATAACGGTGATAACAATAATTTATGACGTGCATTTTTTTATTGTAATTTATGATGGTTATGTTTCATGGCCTTGTTTGTTGTAATTTAGGTTCTAGTGCTTTTAGTTAACATGTGTTAATTCTTGTGGGTCATCCAAGATCGTGTAATGTATTAGTTGGTATTTAATGTTATCAGTATATTATGGTCTCTAACAAGGATTATAGTCAAAAGAGATTGAAGCGGACATTATATTTTTTTTTCTGTAGTTTAAGTTTACACCGAGAATCTTTTAGAAAAAAATAAAAATTATGAAATACGGTAACGGTATAGATAATTTTAGGTATAATATATAAAAGCCTAAACGTCACATGTCGTTTTGGTTGTATTTAGATAGCAAATTTGGGGAGGGGGGGTTTGAAAGTAATTGAAATATAAGGTTATTTATGTCATTCTTTTATTTTTGTATTAGTTCATACTTCATAGTGTAAGGATTTTCTATTGTAAGTTTCATTTTTTTTCAAATGTTGTGGTTTCAGTTATCTTTTGTAATCATTCTCTTCGATCATAGTTTTATGCTTTAATTAATTTTGGGAAGAGTAAAAATGTGTTAGATTTCTCTATTTATACGCGTAATAATGATTCCACCCCAACATAATCTCTTAATTTTCATCGTGTTTTACTGTACACATAATCGCCTAGTCAAATTGGAAGAAATATGCAGAGAACTAGGCGATGTGATTGCGAAGCGTGAAGGGACAGTTAGGGAGCTCCATTATCTTGGCCCAAACCATGAGAAAGGGGTGGATGCTTTAGGCTGTCTAGTGAACATGAATGTTGGTGATCGTGATATTTTGCAAGGGCTTGAAGCTTCTGTTGATTTGATTCGTCATGGGATTGAGCAGAAGGAAGATAACGTGACCCTCAAGGAGATTGATGAAGACTTGACTGGTGTTTAGTGTCATCGTCACTTTTGTGTTGAAGCTTTTTGGTTTTCAAGTGGTCTACGTATGTGAATGTCTTTTGGGTATGGATCATTAGTAAGTAATTTGGTTTTATGGTTTATTTATATATAACTCTTATGTAAATATAGTTTGGGTTATGGTTTCTGAATATGTACTTATTTGGATGATAATTAGTGGACTGAAGTTATGTAGTGAACTGATTATGCTGGTAATGAATCGTTATGGTATTTAGTTTATCCTTATTGATTTTGTTGCCATTTTGTATATGCAATTCTAGTGTAGATGTTGTTTCGGTTTTGTTAATCACATTGTAATGGAAATTGGTAATCGCATCTATATGGTTTGACAACATGGATTAATATAGGGAGTGGGTCAATTTTAGAAAGTCTTGTATTTTTATGTCGTTTAAGGGTTACTTTTAGAAATGACATGTTGCTGTTCTAAAGTGGGTCAGTTTTAGAAAGTGGGTAAGTTTTTAGATTTGGTTTTAATGGTCACTTTTAGATTTGCCTAAAGTGGGTCACTTTTAGGCACTTGTGGGTCAATTATAGAAAGTTTTGGTTTTATGTCGTTTAAGGGTAACTTTTAGAAATGACATGTTGCTGTTCTAAAGTGGGCCAGTTTTAGGAAGTGGGTAAGTTTTTAGATTTGGTTTTAATGGTCACTTTTAGATTTGCCTAAAGTGGGTCACTTTTAGGCACTTGTGGGTCATGTATTGATCATACATAAATAAAAATACAGCTTGTTAATATGGTTAGCAAGATTTTCTTGGGAGGTTTCACATATTTCTCAAGTGCACTTAAACGACTCCAAAATGCACGCTCAATATCCTCAACCTTCTGTGCAAGTGATGGGTCATCCAATCCTTCATAGCTATGCACCTCAGTACGAACATGTACCTCACGGTGAATCTCCGTGTGAACATGTGTACACGGAATAACCTTCCTCTTTTTTAAAGGTCTATGAGATGCATCTTCTGTTGAGCCATTCTTGAAATAGTCTAAACTACATGTCCACCATGATGTATTGATCTCCTTTTTGGTGAGGACAAGTGAATTAATTGACTCTCTAGAATAAAATAGACTCTCACAATCACCTTTTGTAAATGTTATACCATTACTCCACGAAACACAACGGGGTACACCATCATCGTCTTTGTGCCACCAATTTGTAGCATTCGGAAAAAGTTCCAATAACCAAATCTATAAAGGTTTTAAAACCATTAATGTTAAATAACTAAACTAACTTAATGGCTAAATAAATATCGATTAATTATAATCATCAACGTAACAAGTTGTATATGCCAACGTAACAAAGATATATCAAACTTGACTACAAGTTTGCGCTTAATATGAACATGTTGTGTTTCAGCAACTATTAGTCAAGCATCTGTTTCTAATCTAAGAGTTTCGGATGAGAAAACATCTCAAATCTGTGTAATTCAAAAGTCAGACAAAATTACGTCATTGCATTATGTTATTAGATTCATATAAACATCACAATAAATGAGGTATTATATTCCATATGACCACATATTCTGATAACAATGCAGTTGCACTCTAGAGTTGATTAAAACCAAACTCAAAAGTAGATTTGGGAGTCAAACATAGCATTTAGATACTAAAGGTGGGTTGGGTCAACATTTATGGTATGGGTGGGTTGGGTCAACATTTACATCGCAATGACATAAATGAGACAAGCAATACATGAGACAAGCAATAAATGAGAAAAGCTTGCAAACCTTAAAGAAGAAAACAAATCCGTTCAAATAATATTGAGGCTTGTATTTTTCCGTGTGTTGCAATTTTTTCAAAATATCCTTACGGTGTCTTGAATCAACATTATACACCCTAAGGTGAAGCTCGTGCCAAATATATTGTCCCCAGGGAAAGCATCAAAAGCGACAAATCATCCACTAGAGCCAAAATCTCATCCGGTATAATGTGCCTAAGCTCGTTACCCATGAATACATACTCTAAAGCCAACAATGAGACAAACACGGATGAATCATCATGAGATAGCTTTTAAAATCCTTATCCGTTTCAAGAAGTGCTTTAAGATCTTTACCCTTTATTCTTGGTAGAGTAGGAAATACACGGTTAAGAAAATTTGAAACACTGTTACTCAAATGGTCTAAAGAAGGATTTCCAAATTTGAAACCAGTTAACAAACAAAATTCCCTCCTACCAAACTCTAATGTATTGTGACAAATATCGAAAATAAAAGGCATATCGAGTACTAGCGTCTTTGATAATCCTTTGGTGTTGAAGCAAAAGTTCAGGGACATGATTATCATGGTCCTCCGTTCTAATATCTAACCAAGGACCAAAAACACTACTTTTAAACTTGTTATACCTTTCCTCTTTAGTCGCCAACTTCTTTGCTATTGTTTTAGAAGGTGTAGCTTAGTTCTCAAACTAACCTTGAATCATAAACCTAGGTTAACAAAAAACAAAATATTAAAAATAAAACTAGTTTATACATGATACTAGCTACAAGATTATTGAGTCTTTATGGGTATATTGTGTTACTGGTACAAAAAATACAAGATACCAACTATTTTCAACCAAAATTGATATACCCAAAAGACTTGATCATTAAAGTGCAATAAGATCTGTAACAATCCCAAAACTAACTAAAGGATTAAACATTTATTACATCTAAATATGAAACTTACATCAACGCGATGAAAGGGTGAATCCATTGGACATAAACAAAAATCTTATCTACTCAATCATCTCAATCGGTGACAATATATGTTTTTTTTTTTTTTGTGTTTGTGTTTAAGTTTGAGAATGATAATAAGATTTGGATTGATAATCATGTATCGATGAATTGTTATGTATGATCAGATGGTTTTTGCATTCGATCGGGTTTTCATGTACATTGGAAAAGAAAAAATTGGTACATCGGATAAAAGTCGTTTTGTACTTTTTTTGGTACCTTTTGCACGTGGATAAATGCAAGTCGAGTAAAAGGAGGTTGAGTAGCCATCGGTTGCGCAATTTTGGTAGTTATTTGGGTAGAATAAAAGGTAAAAAGTGTACTTTCCTTATGACACGTGTCGCATTTTGGGTGGAGCTGCGGAGTCGAGTGGTTGCGCATGACCATTTTGGAGATTGAGTGAAAAATTGACAACAAAGGGGACTACCAAACGATTTTGGCATTTTTTGGTACTTAAATTAAAGAAAGAGGATGTAAAGGCTAATCACACTGGACCACCATTTTATCTTTCACATCAGCTTTTTTTCTCCGGAGACTATCACATGATATTTTGCCACATTAAAGGTGACATGCACTATAAAAACATATCTCACAAATATTCTATCTTAATTAAATAATACACACACATACGGGAAATAAAGGTAGTCCTTGTTGGTCATTCCTGCGATCTTTGGAGACTACCAAAGTGGCCAACGATCGATCATGAAATCATGCACAGTGGTGGCGATCGATCGTGACTACCCCATTGTGCTTAGTCTAAAAAGAGAGAGAAGTAAAGTGGTTTCACCCCAAAGTGGGGTGAAAGTTTTATAACAAAATCCTATCACTTTCACTCACTTTACTTTCTAAGAAAAACTTGAAAACATACTTTTATCACTTTCACTTTCTTTCTTCTCTTTTACTCAACTTGAGAACACAATGTTTGTAATGCTTAAGAAACCAACAAAAAATTCCAATTAGAGACAAGTGTGTAGTGTTAATCTTTTTAAGCATTCTTTTTATAAAAAGTCTCAAATGCTTTATATAGTAGTATAGGTAGTGTTTGAAGAATAAAATTTTCTCATAATATATGATTTCCACCTGAAGTTTTGAACTTCAAAAACATATTTATATAAACAACTTAAAACTAACGTGAATATTGGTATAATAATTAAATCATTGTAGGATGACCATTTAAACCTTATCTATACTACTTATAAAGCATTTAGCACCTTCTCTCCTATTAATTTTTTAAAACTTCCTAAAATAGATTTTTAAGCAAATACAAGTAAAAATGCATAATTTACAACTATTAAAGCACACATAAAACTAAAAAAAATACTATTCAACCTACACAATTAATGCACTATTTAAATCACCCCTCCACTAAAATATACACCTCATAAAGCTAGAAGTACAATCATCATAAACATAAATTTTAACATCAAACAGTAATTAATGTAATTAAAAGGTGTGGTGAAAAGAGGGCATGGTGTGTTAAACGTTTTACCAATGACATGAGAAGCCAAGTATACATGCATATTTAAACTAAAAGAAAAAGAAAAATCAAGTAAACCATACCTTTTACATATGTTTAGCACACTATCAAAATACAAAAAATACAGTTTGACAAACCTGATTTTCTCTATAACAAAACATAACTAGCCATCGAACACGACATCAAACACCAAAGCCCCTCAAGTCACTCCCCATCACAAATAAATAATACAAGACTCAAAAAAAGAAAAAATAACCACAAAAGATCTCAGATTCTCTTTCATATTTCATATATAGTGTTAAGATCTTTAAAGATCTTAACAACTCGAAAGTTAACCCATTATTGATCTATCAACAAAAAAGAAAAGAACCTACCAATACGAGACCCTCTCAACCAAATTTCATTGATAGTGTTTAGATTCTCTTTCATATTCGGCTTGTTGCTGTAACAACTAAAAGGGATTTGTGTTCGTATGGGCCATAGATAGGAGGAAATAGGGTAGGAACTAGTATTGTGTTCGTGTGACTGCAAGGAGCAATATGTGTGGCTGGTGTTTAGAAGTGTGATTAGGATTTTCATTTGGAGAGATAAGGAATGAGTTGGAGTGACTGTGAAAGATACTTGAGCATTAGGGTTATGATTTTTTGGTTAATGGAATTGGGCTTTGTTTTAATACAAAAGTTTATAGTGTTGTTGCCTGATATTGGATCATTAGAAGTTTAATTGACTGATCGTTATTGATTTGGTTATAGCTTTGTATTTTGTTTTATGGGCCAAGCTATGTTTTAACATAAAATTATTTATAACAAAAAGTGTCTCAGTTGAAAGTCAGTATATGTATGTGTGGATGCATAAATTAATTGTACATGTAGCTTAATTAGTTGTATTTGCATAAATTAGATTTAGATTATCATTCATTTGTATGATTATTGTTAAAAAAGAAACATATAACCAAACAACATTTGTTCACCACAAAATATAGTCACAGGGTACCCGCCGCCGCATCGCACGGGTACCCTGCTAGTGCTCCCTAATATTTTGTATAAGTTCTTTCCTCTTAGTTTTATCGCGTATTTTGTTGAATTTCTTGAAGAGTTTGACTATCAAATTTAATGTCTATATATGAATTCAAGCTTTTCGAGCCGAGTTTGAGCCTTACACGAGTCGAGCTCAAACCTGAATTATTAAAGCTCGTCAAGTTATCAAGCCAAGCTTAAACCTACCTTATAAATTTCAAGCCAAGTTCAAGCCTTGTCAAGCTCGAGCGCGGCTTAACTCGATTACACCCCTAGTTAAATCACTCCAAGAAAAAAACAATCCTTTCTTTTTTCTTCATAAGAATGAGAGTCTTGTAGTTATGAAACGCTACAAATACATGTCTACATTACGAAAAATATAAAATGATAGTCTTCTGTGAGAAGTCCCTTTTACATGTCTTGCCATTATCGTCTTTTTTCGGCTATGCAATAATAGTGACTTCAACTATACAACATTGTAATAATGGGATAACTTTTTTGTCTCTTGCAGGGTTATAGCAGAGAGGTAAATTCACCGACCTTCAAATCAAAGTTTGATTATTATCCTTTGTAGTGTCAACATGTTCAAAAGAATGATGCTATAGTTACTTGTTCATTGTGTTGTTAGAGTTAAATAGTATCATGAATGTAGGAATATTAGTTTTGAAGTAAGGCGTAGACATTAAATAAGTTGTTTGGGCTTATTTATAGTGATTGGACTAGTCTTTGATACAAAATGCATTTACTCAACTTTCAATCACATCATTTTCTACAAATTTGTCTTTCTAGACTTTTTAACCATAAATAGCAATAGATCAACTTGGGGTGCGTTTGGTTGACGGTTTTACCATGGGGTTTGAAAATTAAGGACTAAAACATTTGTTTGTTTTAAACCCCTTGATTAGAAATTGGTAGTGAGTCCCAAAAAGTACTATTGTTTCAAATAACCACTAGCTCGGTGGGATTAGAAATATTCTAGTGAGACAAAATTCTATCTCTCTTACTTTTTAATTTAAAAGTAATTAAAATAGGCCCTTTATTTTTTTAATAAAATATATTATTTTTTGTTACATCATTATATTAATATGTTTTCTCTCTCTTTATTAATTTTTATCAAATTCAAATTCAAATCATAATACATAAACAAATCCAAATCCAAATCTTAAACCTATCTACAAACCAAACGAACCCGTGGTGATTCTATTTTACTTTGTTTATAGTTCAACTCTAACTAGATTGATCCATTCTAAGTTTGAATTAATAAAAATGCTAATTTTTTATAGTAGCTATTTCATAATTCTTCATTCAATACCTGATCATAACAACTTCATCAACTATATCATCATAATTTAGTACAATTTTGTAAATCGCGCGTATCATTCACATCATTTCAGTTCATTCTATCATATATGTATTTCATAATATATATTTAATTGAAATAAAATCTCATAAATTATAACAAAATTAGGTGAAAAAAAAAAAAGATGAGATGAGAATAAGACCATAAGCGTTTTCAGAAGAGAACAGATTCAATATCCACGTGATATCTCAATCTGATTCAGGTTTTTATAAAAAAAACGTTTATATAACTAGCTAACTGACTAGAAGATGATCAATTCTGTTGAGACATGTTTTAGTTGGTTGATTTGATGGACATGAAGAAGAAGAAAAATAAGAAGAAGATGTTGTTTGTAGTTCTGGTGTCAAATGAAATAAGTAAATAAAGTGTGTGTGTTTTGGCTTACTTAGTCATTGAAACTGAGTCACTAAGTGTCACATGGATGTTGCTTAGAGCATGGAGCATCACAACGAGGATCCCTCGCCACTCCAACGTGTCACCCTCGCCGGATCTTGCTGCCCACCACCACCATACCATCCTCCTTCGCCACTCTTCCCTTCGCCACTCCAACGACACACTAGAAGACAAACACTTTTTGAATTTAAACGTTTGAATATTACCGTTTTAATTCAAACGGTTACTTTTTTTTTTTTTTTTTCAAACCCAAATATTACCCCACCCACTCTATAAATAATACCCATATTATAGACAAAATTCACACTTCTCATTCAAAAATATATTATCTTCACCATCTCAATCCACAACCAAAAATGTCTCAAGATCCAAACGAGATGTCGTTTATGAATCTCCTCAACTCGTCTTCGTTAAACCCGTCCACCCCATCGTCCCAAAGCTCAAACACTTATTCGCAAGTCGGATTTCAAGCTTTTCAATATCCAAGACAATCACCACCGCAATTCTATCCATCACAACAATCACCACCGCAATTCTATCCATCACAACCATCACAATCGCACTTCTATCCACCACAATCACAATACTATCCATCACAACCATCACCACCACAATTCTACGCTTCACAACAACATTACTTTGAATCACAATTCAAAGTACCTCAACCACCACCAACCGAAACACGTGAAGAACGTCGTCAAGGAAAAAAACCGGCCAAAGCGCCAAAGAAAAAAACAAGACCGTGGTGAATTTGGACGCGGACAACGAGGAGGAGGAGGAAGAAGAGTCTCGAACCATAATTCGTTGGACAAGCGAGGAAGAAAATTTTTTAGCCGAGTGTTGGGTCGAGGTTTCCCAAAACGCCGCTATCGGTAATGACCGACTAAACGATGCGTTTTGGACTCAGATTTGGGAGGACTTCAACGCTCGTAGTCCAGGGCCTACTCGTACAAAAAATATGTGCACGAGAAAATGGACTCGGATAAACGGTGATTGCCAAAAGTTTAATGGTTTTACAACCATTTGTAGCGTAGATCCGAGGAAAATGATGTTGATCACATTGAGAATGCCAGACTTGCTTTCAAATCTCAAACCGGGAAACAATTTACTATGGTCCCGGCATGGAAGGGTTTGAGACAATATCCCAAATGGGACGCGCCGGACGGGATCAATGAAGATAATATCGCCGAATTATTTGGCCCTGATCCAAGAGCTCGTCCCACAGACAAGCCTCGACCGGCAAAAAAATCTAAATCCGTGGAGTCGTCAACGAGCACCGGGGGGAGTCAATCGGATGCTATTGCGGAAGCTTTAGCTCAAGAGTATAAACGTAAAGTTGATGGAGCCAAAGAAGTATACGAGGCGAGGATAGCGAAAGAAAAGTCATTCCAAGAGTGTCGAGAATTGGAGTTTCTCATGCATGATATTGAGGGGTTGCCGGAGCCAAAAAGATCGATCCTCAAGAAGAAACAAGACGAATTGATAGCAAAATACTACAAGACGAATTAATGTTGTATTTTTTAAGTTTCGTATGTTTTTTTTTTTTTTTTTTTATTTTTTTTTTCGTTGTAGTTGTATTTTTATTTAAATGAATTAAATGAAATTTATTTTGTTTGAAAAATATGGAAAAGAAATAAAATGAGGGTGGGTGGGGCCCAAATGAAGAGATTTGAGTTAGTTGTGATTGGGGGTATTTTTAAGTTAGTGTGTTGGAGTGATGTGGAACTGATGTGGCACAAGTGGGGCCCAAATGAAGAGAAATGGTGTGGCATGACACTCCATGCTCTTACACATATTCCCAAATATCTTGCAAGTATCACATCTTGGTTCGTACTCAATGCATATGGTTTATCGAGTATAGCCCAAACTCTCAATATGTACTATACGTAAACGTCTATCAATGCAAATATCTCTACTATATATAAAGAGAAAACCATTCTCCAAAAACTTAAAAACTTATAAAATGAGTAAAGTTCAATTACTAAAATACCTTTAATTAAAAATGATACGGTAAGTGATAACAACACCTACCACTAAATTAATAGTATAAATATTGTTTAATTTTCAAACTTTTATAATTTTTCGTTTAGAACCTATAGATTTTTTTTTCTCTTCTCGCAATTTAAACTCGTACATGTTATACCAAGGGTCACAACAAAACACAGGTTCGCAAAGATAATTATTTGTTGATGCACCGGTCACGCAAAATGTCTCTTATAAAAATAAAGCTACGCCCCTCAAACTTCCACTCTCACTTTACTCTCACTCTCAAACACATTATTCCAATAATAATGCCTTCATTTTCGATCATCATCATCATCGCCTTCTTTCCAATCCTCCTAACCCTAACTCACGGTAAAAAAAAAAGTTAACCAATTAATTATCTCTCAACATATTTATATAATTTACCACTTTTTTTTTCTCTCACTAATTAGTTAATTTTTTTGTTACAGGTATTAACAGTGAGTTATTGCTAGAGGAGGGGTATAGTGTAACGACGTTAATTGACGGTAATAAGTTTAGTCTTAACCCTAACTCCGTCTTAACTGGATCATCTTCACATGATGATGTCATCGTTTTGGATTCTGTTAAGAGTAGTGTTTATACGGTGTCGTTTATAGGCGGTGAAGGTATAATAAGTTTCGATATTATTTGGCGCGAAACGTTTTGGAGGACAAATGCTAACCGCAAGTAGCGTAGTGTAGCATTTTAAATTTTGTTTAATTGTTAATTAATTATATAAATGCAACTCAAAGAAGGGATAAATATAAACGCTATTGGGTATGTTTGGCGAAGATAGCGGTAGTGGAAAGTAGTAGTAAGCAGTAGGTGTTTGTTTTGATAAAGCGTTTAATAACATAGTTGTATAGTCATATTAGTAAGTGGAAATGCTTGTTGCTCATATATGCTACTAAAAGTAACATTTTGATTTGGAGCGTTTAGGAATAAGGGCTGAGCATCGGTCTAAAACCGACCCGACCCGACAAAACCGAAAACCAAAAATCGTGAAAAGCCTAAACCGAAACCGAACTGAATAGGTTTTGTGAAAAACCGAAAACCGAAAATCGTGAAAAACCTAAGCGGTAGGTGTTTGTTTTGATAAAGCATTTAGTAACATAGCTAGTAACGTAGTATAGTCATATTATTAAGTGGAATTGGTAGTTGCTCATAAATGCTACTAGCATGGGTGGAGCCAGGAATTTTTGCTCGAGGGGGCACACTTTGATATAATTTAGAAACTACACTATAAATTGGTTCTTAGGAGAGGCAAATTACAAAAAGGCTAAATATTTTCGAAAATTTACACTATAATTTTTTTCCGCTAAGGGGGCACCTGCACTTTGTGCCCCTCCTTTATCTCCGACCATGGCTACTAGAAGTAACATTTTGATTTGGAGCGTTTAGAAAAGTAGGAATGCTAGTTGCCTGTTTCCAAACAAGCATTTTGTGCAAAACGCTTGCTACGAAACATTTCTGCCAATACCATTAGTTTTGCCAAAAACACCTTACATAGGGAAAATGATTGTTACGTCATCTAAGCTTGGCTTTGTTTGGCGACAAGCTTTTTGGAACTTTAGCTTCTAACATGTAGAATGTAATGATATTTGGGTTTCTTTTATAACGGTCGGATTCAAAGGGTAATAAAAGACGATTTTGGATTATTGGTTTAAAATGCTTGTATGTGAAACATTAATTAATGAAAGAAGCGTATAGCTTTTATGTCATTTTAAACTTTATAATTACAGCCAAATTTGTATTACCAAATGCTTTTATGAAACAAAACGCTATTACTAAGTTATACTAACTACTTGAGGAGTCGAGGGTGTTATTGTCTGTGTTTAAAGAAATTAGAGGTATAAACATGTGAAGTTGTTTTGGATTTAAGCTTTGAGATCAACTAACATAGGTTTAGATAGTAAACTTTCAAATGCGTGGTTGAGGCCTTGAAATTTTGCGTAGATGATATTCCCAGAAAATACAAGAATTAGTTTTGCTAAACTTTTTGACAGTTCACGTGAGCATGAATCGAAAAGTAGTACTGTAACTGTTTTCATTGTGTTTTTGACTCATAAATTTAAACAGGAGAAACTGTATGACGATAATGCATTGCTACTTGAACTGTCGTTCTTTCATGTCTTTACATATGTTCTATCTGATATTATTATTGGATATGAAATATGATTGGTTTTTTATGCAGTAAGCAAGACCAAGAAGCTCGCTGGTGATGCAAATGGTAAAGCTGGGTACAAGGACGGGGATTTGGGGCCGGCCATGTTTAATAAGCCCAAAAGTTTTTTATGCAGTAAGCGAGATCAAGAAGCTCTCTGGTGATGCAAATGGTAAAGCTGGGTACAAGGACGGGGATTTGGGGCCGGCCATGTTTAATAAGCCCAAAAGTTTTGTTATTGATAGGAAAAACTGTGAGCATGATAATCTCGTTCATTGCTCCATTTCGAAAGACAGAAACATGAAGGACCAAAGTTGCTTATTGTAAACATATAAACCGAATAGCGGTTATTTTAGTTATGGTAGTTATTACCGAACCATCATGTCGGTTGGTAATACCCTTTAGAAATCTATATATAGTTGTAATCATTGTACAAAAAAATAGTTAGAACATTTGACAAGTTATCATCTTATTGCAATTTCGTTATATTTGTTTTACTCATCAATTGGGACCAACATTTGGCATCAAGAGCCTGCCTATATACGCTCGTTTACACCGAAAACAACATCACTCAAACACAAAATCTTTACCGAATACTACAACCCAGAATCTGTTGTTAACGAGTACCACAAAAAAACCAGAAAACTTTCTTGAACGAAGAAGAAGGAACCCAAGGATATACGCGCTGAAATTTTGTTTCAGGAAGAAGAAGAAGAAGAACGCAACGTATTATCATACATACGCTTCCTGGATAACTTGATAACGCAAGGAAAGTAGTGCACGACCGTACTTTTGTAGAAATTGCATTCGACAAGGCACCAAACTGTGGTGACTTGATATTCACGTTAGTTTGATCCTGAACGCAACAAGTAAGACGAAGGAAAACTTTGTTACACTCGTTGGTTCTTTCAAATCATACAACGAAGACAAACTCTTTTTTTTGTCGAGACAAAAGAAGAGAAGAAGAGAAGACGTACGCGAAGAAAGAAAGAAAAAGGACGTTGCTTGAAGAGAAGAAAAAGGTACCGAACCAGAAAAACAATCGAATTGTTTTTTGGAGTAACGCTCACAATACAAAGAGAGACAACAACAGGAGCATCCTGATCATTTGCTCGCAAGGATACCGTGGGTATTTCTGTAGGTTGTTGTAGATACGGTGTGGAATAAAGAAGAAGAAGTATTGTGGAACACGGATAAGCAACGAGGGCAACAAGGACATCACTTGTTGACATACTACCGTCGAGTAGTAGAACAAAGACAAGCAATTCGCTTGGTCTTTTGGAAGAAATTACCGAGACTAATTTTTGAAACGTTTTGTGTTTTTATCCGAGACTTGGAGATAAAGAACCAAGTCGACACAAAATAATTCGAGACTTGGTGATAAAGGAAGCAAGTTCGACACAAAAGAAAAGACAACGTGATACAAGGAGTGGTATATTTTGAAGAAAACAAGTCGACAACATCAAATAAAGGGTGTACCGATTGTTTTTTGAAAACAAGAACAAGGGAAAAAAAACATAGTTGGTATATTCTAGTACCGACAAGAAGGGAATACGCGAGTGACAAACATAGGTCACAAAAATCTTAAACTTTTGACTTTCCTTTCATATTTATAGTATAGATATTTAGTTTATACTATTAGAAATCCATAGTTCCATATTAGGATCCCCGGATAACTATATCTTTGTTCCCGTAGTATTAAGTGATACCACTAGTTAGAAATCCCCATACAAATTAGAGAGTGAAGATCATAAGAACCATCAAAACCCGTAACCCCTATGACACAGTATCAATGCCCCAAACTTAAAACCACAAACTACACAGTTTGGACTATACAAATTAAGGTGATACTAGAAGCACAAGGATTATGGGAAGCAATAGAACCTAAGGTTGATACACAAGTAGATGATAAGAAGGATAAGGCAACAACCGCCTTCCTATATCAAGCGTTAACCGAAGATGTGATCTTACAAGTAGCAAGTTGCAAAACAGCAAAAGAATTATGGGATTCGTTGAAAAAGAGACACGTTGGAGAAGAAAAAGTGCAACAAGCACGGTTACAATCACTCATGATTGGATTTAAGACTCTTCAGATGAAGGAGGATGAAACGGTGGATGCATTTACAGCCAAATTGAACGGCTACGCCACGAAGGCAAAATAATTAGGAAAAGCGTTGGATGAATCACTTTTAGTACGAAAACTATTAGATTCCACACCAGATAGGTTCATTCAAATAGTAGCATCCATAGAACAGACGAATGATCTCGATGACATTACGTTAGATGAGATCGCAGGAAAACTTAAGGCATTCGAGGAAAGGATAAAACTCCGAAAGGGAGGACAAGTAGAAAGCCAGTACAACTTATTATTAGCACAAGGCGAACACTCTAGAAATAAGAAACGATTTACCAAATATAGAGGTAGATCAAACTATTCACGAGGAAACTGGCAGAATAAGGGAAATAGAAACAACTCGAATGGAGGAAACTCATCCCACTCAGATAAGTCAAATAATGGAAAACAAGGATGGGATAAGAGTAAAATTACATGTTACAATTGTGGAAAACTCGGACACTACAAGAATAATTGTAGAAGTCCACCAACAACTCAGGAACAATCAAACCTTATCTTAGAACACGATGAACTATCATTACTAATGGCTACACACGACACTGAAGAAATCTTGTTAAATGAAGAACAAGTAAAACCCCGAAAATATGCT
Organism: Chrysanthemum lavandulifolium; assembly: GCA_022545495.1. NCBI lineage: Eukaryota > Viridiplantae > Streptophyta > Magnoliopsida > Asterales > Asteraceae > Chrysanthemum > Chrysanthemum lavandulifolium. The sequence continues at coordinate 25,143,523 of CM040241.1, read as the reverse complement.
ACGACAGATGCTAGCATATGGTATCTAGATAATGGTGCAAGTAACCATATGTCAGGCACCAAAGGCCATTTTAAAGATATTGATGAAAACATCACTGGACGTGTTCGTTTTGGAGATGGATCGTATGTAGAGATAAAGGGTAGAGGTTCAATATTATTAGGATGTAGAAACCTACAACAGAAGATGATCTCGGATGTTTACTACATTCCAAACCTTAAGAGCAACATACTTAGTCTAGGACAACTTACTGAAATAGGTTGCAAAATCATCATGGATGGAAATTTACTGACTTTGTATGATAAGAACAAGAAGTTGTTGATGAAAGTAGAACGATCTAAGAATCGACTTTCAAGATTAGATTACATATAGTAGCACCTATATGTCTTTTAGCAAACGTAGATGACCAAGCATGGTTATGGCATGCTAGATTAGGTCACCTGAACTTTGATGCAATAGATAAGATGACAAGGAAAGGTTTAGTGAATGGAATACCAAGAATAAAGCATGCAGGACAAATCTGTGATGCATGTTTATTAGGAAAACACATCAGAACACCTTTTCCAAACCAAGCTAAATTCAGATCAAAGAACCCGTTGGACTTAGTATATGGAGATCTCTGTGGTCCCATAAGTCCAACAACACACTCCGAAAAGAAGCTCATATTCTTATTAGTCGATGACTGCACACGTTTTATGTGGGCTTACTTTCTAAACTCGAAAGATCAAGCGTTTAGCACATTCAAGGAATTTAGACACCAGATCGAATCAAAGTTGAAGTTAAAAATCAAGATGCTAAGAACTGATAGAGGAGGTGAATTTACGTCACATGAATTCACCAAATACTATAAGGAAAATGGAATTGAGAGACAATTGACAGCACCATACTCACCGCAGCAGAATGGTGTAGTAAATAGAACAGTGTTATCAACGACTAGGAGTATGATGAAAGCGATGAAGCTACCCTTAACTTTTTGGGTGGAAGCAGTAAGGCACGCCATTTACATACTCAACAGGGTACCGACGAAAGCCCTGGAAGACAAAACACCATATGAAACCCTCTACAACAGAAAACCAAACCTAGAATACCTAAGAATATTCGGATGCACAGCTTATGCTAAGGTTACAATACCTCACTTGAAGAAGCTAGATGATAGAAGCATTCCAATGATTTACTTAGGAGTTGAAGAAGGATCAAAAGCATGTAGGCTATATGATCCAGTAGGAAAGAAGAAACATGTTAGTAGGGATGTAAAGTTTATGGAAACGAAACCGTGGGATTGGACTAGCTTTGTAATAGATGGAGTTGACTATGATAATCCTACACCAGTCAACATAGAAAACATTGACAACACGTATCAAGAACAAGAACCTATACCAGATCCACCCTCACCAATCACACCACCAACGTACACTTACCACCCTAACTCAGAAGATGAAGAAGGAGCTACTATAAGCTCATTAGAGAGCTCAGATTCTAGAATTGATCATAGACCTATACAAGGTTTAAAGGATATTACGGAATTCTGCCAAACTGCACGTGAAGTAGAAGCGCCTAGATTATTCTTTACAGAAGAAGAACCCCGTAATTACAAGGAAGCATCAAAAGATGAGAAGTGGATTGAGGCCATGAAAATTGAACTAGATTCAATCAACAAAAATAACACATGGACCCTTACCACATTGCCCGAAAACCAGAAGGCAATAGGACTCAAATGGGTTTATAAAACCAAAAGAGATGCACAAGGAAGGATCATAAAGTATAAAGCAAGATTAGTAGCAAAAGGTTATGTACAAGAACAGGGAATAGACTTCGATGAAGTGTTTGCACCGTTGCTAGGATAGAGACAGTTCGATTGATATTAGCACTAGCGACATATCATGGATGGCAAGTACACCACTTAGATGTAAAATCGGCATTTTACATGGAGAATTGAATGAAGAAGTCTATGTTACACAACACGAAGGTTTCATTCAACAAGGAAACCTAGGAAAAGTCTACAAGCTAACTAAAGCTTTGTATGGCTTAAGACAAGCACCGAGAGCTTGGAACGTAAAGCTTGACCAAACATTAAAGTCATTAGACTTTAAGAAATGTAATCTCGAACAAGCAGTCTACACAAAGAGAAGCAAGACTTCTACACTTATCATCGGAGTATATGTGGATGATCTGATAATCATAGGCACTCCAAAGAAGGAAGTAGACTTGTTCAAATCCCAGATGAAATATAAATTTGAAATGAGCGACTTAGGATTGCTAGCATATTACCTTGGGATAGAAGTTGCACAGACAGGAGGAGATATTACAATCAAGCAAACTGGATACATTAACAAGATCTTGAAAGAAACAGCCATGACGGACAATAATGATACGAAGACACCGATGGATCCCGGCACTAAGTTGGTCAAGGCGGAAGATGGAAACCCAGTTGACACAACTTATTACCGAAGTTTAATTGGAAGTCTCAGATACTTACTACACACAAGACCAGATCTTAGTTATTCAGTCGGAGTATTCAACAGATTTATGCAAGACCCAAAGGATCATCACCTGAAGGCAGTAAAACAAGTAACTCGATACATCAAAGGAACAAAAGACCATGGAGTAATATACAAGAAAGACGAAGTGCAAGATTACGGATACGACGATGATGAGTTATGGAGTCAATACGGATCAAGGAAAGGAACTACGGAATAGTATTTTACTTTGGAGAGTCACCTATCACTTGGTGTACTCGAAGCAACCGACGATGGCGCTCTAATCATGTGAATCGAATTCATGGCTCTCTGCAGCGACATGTCAAGCCTTATGGCTAAAGCGATTACTCGGTGAATTAAGCGGATTAGAAGAAAGAAGATAACGCTTAGAGTTGACAATATATCGACTATACAACTCGTAAAGAACCCGGTATTTCACGGAAGAAGCAAGCATATAGACATTCGCTATCATTTCATTCGGGAATGCGTAGAGAATGGTCATATCAATGTAGAACACCTAATTGGAGAACTTCAGAGAGCAGATATTTTAACTAAAGCATTACCAAGACTCAAGTTCGTGACTATGCGACAAATGCTCGGAGTTCAAGACTTAGGACGAAGCAACGATCAAGATTAAGGAGGAGAATGTGAGCATGATAATCTCGTTCATTGCTCCATTTCGAAAGACAGAAACATGAAGGACCAAAGTTTCTTATTGTAAACATATAAACCGAATAGCGGTTATTTTAGTTATGGTAGTTATTACCGAACCATCATGTCGGTTGGTAATACCCTTTAGAAATCTATATATAGTTGTAATCATTGTACAGAAATCTAGTTAGAACATTTGACAAGTTATCATCTTATTGCAATTTCGTTATATTTGTTTTACTCATCAATTGGGACCAACAAAAACAACATTTACATTGCTGACAAAAGCAACCTCGTCATAAGGAAAATAAGCAAATCAGGTATATATCGATATTTTAACATGAACAATGTAATTCACAAGTTTCTATGCTTAAAGTTTGAACATTTTGTGTTCTTGTTTGTATTTAAAAAGGTCAGTGTTACTTGTTAGATGTCATAATGAGATCATCGGGATCTTATTTCTACCATCACGGTTAGTTTAGCTGATTATGTCATAAAAGTCAACCCTAATGTTGACACACGTAACCCATGAAACCAAATTTATTTAAATGGTGGGTTGGCAGGTAAGCGGTTGTATTCGGGGTTGATTTTATAATATCCAGTTCTGTATCTTTTACTACCAACTATAAACAAGTTAGGTGGGTCAACCTGTTTAAGATTCCGAACCATTTAGAGTTTAGACACCCTAACCCATTTATTTTCGTGCTGGTTCGGGTCGGGAATTGCCATACTTAATGTCCTAATCTACAATCACATTGTTCAAAAGGGCATACGATCTATTTGTACATGAATTTGCTGACATGTGATTTGCAAATTTGATTAAAGTTTGAGGATTCTAGTCGCGGTAATTTTTTATCTTTGATGTAACTATTTGTTTATCTTGGATTAATGGCATAATAGGTGTGACCACAATTGCTGGTGGAAATATTAAAAAGCCAGGCAAAGCAGATGGACCTGCACAGAATGCTTCATTCTCTGATGATTTTGAGCTGACTTTTGATTCTCAAAGATGTGCGTTATTGATTGCGGATCATGGAAATAGACTGGTCCGTCAGCTTAATCTAAAGGCTGAGGATTGTGCTGATAATTCTTCCGGATCTGGTAAGTTTTACGGATATCCTTAAACTTGTTGATTAGCTTCGATATTTATAGTAACTTTTCAAGATTCTACTTAACACGCCTCTTGATATTTACATTGTCAGTCCTTGGATCAACTGCAGCTTGGGGTATCGGTCTGGGAGTTGCTTGTTTAATTGGCTTGATGTCCGGTTTTCTTATTCGTCCTTATGTCCTCCCATATGTAAGCTTCTCTAATAGTTTCATCACTATATGGGTTCTTTGCTATACTACTCAGTAGAGGTGGCAAATTGGGCTGTTTTGGCAGGTTGGGTAACGGGTCGAAACAGGTAGGATGAGGTTGGCCAACCCACAAACACTTTTTTACCCCACTTTGTGTACTTTACTGTGATAAATATAGAGGTGACAGTTAATACCCATATATCGACGAATGGATTTACTTGGGTTATTTATTTTTATTGGGTCGAGGAAACTAAAACATTTAACTCTTAGGAAACGGGTACATGGGTCTAAAGTCACCCAAACTTTTTTATGAAAAAACCTCCCAAATCATTTAAATAATAATAATAATAATAATAATAATAATCTAAAAAAAAAAAACCTAGTTACTCTTTGAAATTTATAATCAGAAATGACACACTAATTGTTCATAGAAAAAGTAACCTTATAGAGAAAGTATTACCAAACCAGTCCGACCCGGCCATTTTGCCACTTGTAGCTATAGGTATGACCTGTATATTTATGTAACCAAATTCTGTAGACAGGACGCTTCAGGCCATCAGCAACTCAACATGACATGGAAGCATTACCTAATGAATCTGGTGAAACTAGTGACCTTCTGCTGCGCCACGAAAAGCGCACTTGCTAGCCATAATAATATCTACCATCTTTTCAAGAAGTTTCTTACTTTATCTTTCAACCAACTCACTCTAATTTTCGGCCTTAACATTATTAGACCTCGACCCACTCCTATGAAACCCGTGTCTTTATTAGATTGTGATGTATTACCACAACCTACATCTATGAACTCCGTGTCTTTTTTAGATTATGATGATTTAAGTAACCACGAGACGAGCAAAACCCATGAAATAGTTGATGAATTGAAAGATTTAATCACTTTTGATGGTACCCTTAATCCTAATTTATCTTTAGATCAAGAAAATGTGCATAGAGTTGAAGAAAAGAATGACCTTTCTCTTGGAACTAGTGGGAATATCGATAAGCAGATTTGTGCTAATTTTGCGACTTTTGTGGAAGGTAGTAAGACAACTGCGTCGGGTGAATTATGGGGTATGAAACATTAGTTGGTGTTGGACGCTTGGTTTTATTATGTCTAATATCTATGGTAAAACAGTGATGAAACGTTAGTATAGTGTGCAATTGGCATTGATGTGACGAATAACCTGACAAAATGGTATGTAAATATTGTTACGTCTTTCTGTTAATGCATGAGTCGTTTGATATCTTGATTGGTTTTTATGTAATGTATTTTGCGTAAGTCGTTATTGTTCTTGTCAAGTACTATGATGGTGTGCTGTACTGCATAAGTGCCTTGGTTCTTATAATATGCTCGATAGATGTTCCGAACCCTTTTAGTGTAGTTTTTTTTATGTGTATATATTGTCTTGTCCCTTAAATTACTATCGCAAGCTCATTTACTCTTTTTTAAAGGGCAAAGGCTAAAGAAAGTAATGTACTCTTCAAAATGATCCAAGTTGCAAAAAGTAACATTACGTATCTTTAGCGTTTGCCCTTTTATAAACACACTAAGTACGTTTTAGGCTACGCGTATGTTATTAATTTATCTAGGTCGTGCATAGCTGTTAGGAAATATTTCTTTTTCTAATGTTCGCCGAGAATACACTCACCTAACCAAAGACCGATAAAAGCAGTTATATATCCTCAAAACAGGATGTTGGTCCCAATATTGTCAAGTTAAAAGATGACCTATTTGACACTGGAATTAATCTCAGCTCTCTTTTTAAGAAGAAGATCAGGAACGGTTTAAGCACCCAATTCTGGCTCGATCCTTGGTTGGGTGGTTCACCTCTTTGTACCACATTCCTGCGTCTCTTTTGGTTGGATTACAATCCAAACAACCTGGTTAAAGAACGTACTCCTATTCGAAATAACAATAGGTAACATGGTTCACAATACACTATAAACAACACTTTGGTCCTTTCTTCTGATCGTGTGGGGCTAGGCGTCAACCATTCAGATCCCATGCTCCCTCCAGGTATTTCCTTCCGATGGACATGGTCGCTGAAAAGATAGAACTTGACGATCTTATTAGCTTAGTCTCACAGCTTCGTTTATGTGATACTCAAGACACTTGGGAATGCTTAATCGATAGCTCAAGGGTATTTTCAGTCAAAGGAATGCGGCTCCACATTACTCATTCTAACCACACACAAACCCTTCAGCACACAAGATGGAATAACCTTCTCCCTATAAAAATAAACATTTTTGAGATTATCCCTTAACAGATTACCAACGAGATCGAACCTGGATTATCGTGGAGTGGACTTGGATTCTGTTTTATGCCCCTCATGCCATGTTGCTATCGAGACGGAATGTACATGAATTTAACATTAATAAGTAAAGGGAGTAAATGAGGGTAAAAAGGTGTGGTAAAGATGATAGCGACCTTAGAGCATCTGCAATGCAAGATTTACAAAAGACTTTTTACTATTTGAAAAAGTCATTTGAATGACTTGACCCATTGTGACAAAAGCTTTGCTAATAACTTTTAGTTGAATAGCTAGGTGAATGTCAAGCGTTTGACAACAAATTCACCAAGTCATTTTCATTAAATGATACTAGTTGAGAAGGTTTATAAAGCTTTTAGAAAACTTTTTTGCATTGGAGGAGGTTTTAGAAAATAACTTGTTGAGACATAGAATTTATTAAAAAATTAATTGCATTAAATGCATCAAGTCTTTAAAGACTTGATGCATTGTAGATGCTCTTACATTGACTCATTGCACGCTACATACACACAAAAACCACTATTGTATTTCACTGTAATAAAAAACAAGAAAGAAAATATAAACAAACAAATAAAAGAATATGCTAATTAAGAAAGTATAAAGCCAAAAAAGCTAGTGTTGTTAGGGCTCGTTTGGTTCGCAGAATGTTTTTGACGGAATTGAATCTGTTTAAGGAATTGGAATGTGAAGGAATGGAATGTTAGAATTTGAAATCCTTAGGATTTAAAATCTGACGGAATTGAAATTTGCAAATACTAGCGCATGTTTGGTTGCAAGAATGAATGAAAAAAAAAACAAAAAAAAACAATTATATTAAAATATTTAAAATTTAATTTTAGTTTAAGATTAATAAACTAAATATTATTTAATAAATAAATTACTTATCAAATTATAATAATAATTTTTAAATAATATTATATAAACTAATATATTAAATAAATAATTTTTATATAAAATACGTAAGTATTTTCTAAAGTATAAATTAAAAAATAAGCTATAAATAAATTATATTTAATTTTAAAAATAATAATTTTAAATATAAAATAATAAATTTTTAAATAAATAATAATTTATATTCAATTTTAAATAAATTATAATTTTAAATCTTAATAACATCGTTGTTTATAAAAATAATAATAATAACAATAATAATTAAATGATCGTTTATAATAATAATAATAATAATAATAATAATAATAATAATAATAATAATAATAATAATAAAATAAAAATTAAAAATAAAAAATAAATAAACAAAAACAAAAAAAAAAAAAAAAATAATAATAATAAAAATAAAAAAATAAAATAAATAATAATAATAATAATAATAATAATAATAATAATAATAATAATAATAATAATAATAATAATAATAATAATAAACGGTATTCTTGACTTTGTGGCGGGCGTGCAAGTGATTGAAGTCAGCAACAAGAAACGTGTCAAGTATGAAACCAAATGCGTTGATATTGGATATGAGTTCATCCCCTTCTTTCTCCTCATTTGGTGAACTCGAGAAGAGCGGTGACCTGTGAGCGAATCCAAAAGTTCTCGGTCACTCAAGATATTGGCGCGTGGTGCTAACTATATTTTAGTAGGGTTTGTTTTGCTATTGTTAGAGGTGGGAGCCCAGTTAGTTTCTCACTCCCCACTAATTTCTTGTAATTTCCTATGATTTTCTAATGAAGTGATGTTTAATAAATAAAAAGTAAAATGAAGTGATGTTTAATAAATAAAATAATAATAATAAAATAAATAAAATAAATAATAATAATAATAATAATAATAATAATAATAATAATAATAATAATAATAATAATAATAATAATAATAATAATAATAATAATAATAATAATAATAATAATAATAATAATAATAATAATAATAATAATAATAATAATAATAATAATAATAATAATAATAATAATAGCAATGACAATGATAAAGATAATATGAATTCCATGGAATTGTGAACAATCCTTCTCATATTGCCATGGAATGTTGAATTCCACATATATGGGATTTTGAAGGAATTTCATTCCATTCCGTTTGCCAACCAAACACATGAAGGAATGGAATTGATTCCAAATTCTTTAAATTTTCAACCAAACACGTTATGAAATGGAATTGGATTCAATTCCACGAATCCTTAGGATTCAAATTAGAACCAAACGGGCCTTAGAGTATAAGTTACGCATGGTTATAGGATTGATTGGTGTCGTATAACTTGAGTTCGGAGTTATAGATGGAAATTATTGAAGTAACAAAATTTTTTGCTATAACACGATCTTATAACTCCCTCGACACCTTATGCTCTTATATAATTTTTACGCGATAATTTAGATTGAATTCATCTTTCTTTTTTTTCTTTTTTTTTTGTGTGGAATAATGGGAAGTTTTTATAAGGGCAAATAACCTATTAAAGCATCATACTTGTCACAAATGGCAATTCGACGTAGCGAACAAAAAAAATAGCTCTTCTAGACATTAAACTTGAGATTTTTGTCTTCAATTGAGTATTATGACCATTTACCCTTCCAAATTACATAAATGGTCCCTGTGGGTTTGCAAAAATGGTCCCTAGGCTAAATTACACAAATGGTCCCTGTCGTTTGGAATAAATTGCGTCCATCATCCCTTACAAGAAGGAAAAACCATCGTCTTCATAACCAAATTCACCACTATATAACACTAAATTACAAATAGTTATAGATTGTGTTTGTGTGTGTGTTTTGAAGTTAAATATGGTAAGAAGTATATCACAAGATACATAAATGAACAAAATTTGAACTTTCTATTGACACATTACAACAAGAAACTTCCTATTTTTGGCCAAACTTATTTAATTTTGTACAACATACCAATTAACAAGACACCATTTCAACCAAAAATCTAACCATTTCTTTCCTTTTTTTTTTTTTTTTACTTTCTTCAACAAAACTTTAGAAAAGCATAAACATTTAATCCCGATTAAACTGACCTCCCATTGGCCCTAACCGAACCCATCTTCAGCAACCAACCCAACTTTATTATCATCATCCAAACTCAAATTCAACAACAATTTTAAAGCCTTTTCCTGCAACTCAACACCATTTTCACTATTCCACAAACCAACACAACCCAATACGCCTTTCACAGCACCAGACTCACACAACCTCTTCCTGACATCAAAATCATGCTTGGAAACCCCCAAAAGCTCCCCAACAGCCATGAGTTTGACCTGAGGCGTTGACTTTTGAGAACTCAAGGTAGAGATGACGGTTTGAGGATTGAGTTGGTGATTTGATCCATGAACACTATAAGTGTGGTCGAAACACTAAATTTTGAGTGAGGCATTTGAACCATGAACACCAACACTTACTTGAGAATATCGACCCGTTCATTAGATCTGCCACCTGTAATGATCCATTAGATATGTCACCTGTAACGATTTAGAAGGTAGATAGAGAAGAGAGGTGTAGGTTTAATTGTGTGTGTTAAAATGAGTTAAAGGGTTATTTATATAATAGGGACAAAGGATGTAATTTTTATAAATTTAAGGGTAAAATGGTCATCACAAATTTATTTTACTCAATTGAAGACAAAAATTTCAAGTTTAATCTCTAGAAGAGCTATTTTTTTTTTCTACGTCGAACTGACATTTGTGACAAGTATGATGTTTTAATCGGTTATTAGCCCTTTTTATAATTACATATGTTGCGGCGGTTCTTAAACATTAATCTTTTTAGTACCATTTTTATAATTGTCAAATATATACAACTATAAATCTTTATTTTACTATATTTTTTTAATGAAGATGTCAAGATGTATACTAATTACAAAATAAAAAATTCTAGTAAAACTCTTTTTATCTAGTTATAACAACGAATTTCATACTCGATATCTTGATTCTTTTACCATCCGGTTCCCCCTAAGTTAGTATAGTAATTTCAAATCTCACCCTAAGTAAATAAATGTTTTTACCTACCCTTCTCTAAGGGTGGCAATTTTTGACACACTACAAAAATCAAAACGAAGATAAACAAGTTTAGGTTGCGGATAAACAAGTTGTCGAAAACAAGTTAACCCGTATGACATGTTTAATAAATGGGTCATGTCTTGGTTTAATATTTTTTAAAAAGTCAACTCATGAACCCATTTAAATATACTAGCCGGGTACCCGCGTTGCGGCGGCGGGTACCCATGTCATTATATTTTCCGGTGAGAATTTTGTTTCAAAGTTTTTTTTTCTTCAGCAGTATAGTTTTTAATTGCATAATCACTTAATATTGAATTTGTGATAGATTCAAGTATCTAGAAAGAGAGTGTACAAGGAATGTAGCGTTAATATAAATAAATTAAATTAACGTTAACTTGATCGAGTTATAACACAACAAGATGCTCACAGTTTCACATCTTAAAATCTAAAAAGCAACAAACCTTTAAACAAGATGAAGATCATAATTTTATTTATATATCATAGAACTAAAAGTAAATGTAAACTAACACAACACAATACGTATTTTTACAACCAAATATGTGTGTTTAGACTTGTATTAATATAAAGTTAGTTGTACCTCAAGTACAAAACTTTACAACAAAACAATTGGGCCAGAAAGATAAAAATCTTTCGGTATTAAACACACACTTATCAAAATACAGCCCTAATTTTACTCTCCCACCTACACTTAACCACCGAACCACTAAAACAACAATGAAACCACCCAAGCTCGAAGCACCACCGATTAAAACAAGATTCGGTGGTGTCGGCGGTGTAATCAGTTGATGTTGGCCGCGGTCCTGGTGGTTGTGGTAGTGGAAGAATCTGATGTGAGCCTACTTGTTCGCATAAGTGAGTTTTGTGGTGGTGGCGGAAATAGGCGGCAATCGATGGTTGTATATAGAGAGAGATTGAGAGATGCTAGTTTATGTTTTAGGTTGTAAAGAACGTTTTTTTTTGTGGGTTTTTGTTTCTTTGTTTGGTGTGTGTTTTTTTATATTTGTAAAGCTTCGGCTTTTATATGGTGCAAACATACGTGTGTAATGTTCTAATATCAGGTTCGGAGTTAAGATTTCTTTTTGCAAAACGTTTAAATTAATAATGATATAGTAAATAGATAGCAGTTTTGTTTTTCAAATTCTAGCATTTATATAAATGTTCAATGTTTAATTATTGGTCATAAAGCCTTTCTTTATTACAAGGCTTTTAATGTATTGACCATTTGTTATTTCATGTATTATTATTGACTAATTGCTTATCTATATCTATACTACTTATAATGCACGAAGGCACCTCACTCTTATTTTTAAGACGTACAAGAAATTAAGCATGGTTTACAACACTTTAATGCACCTAATTTTCAGAATTACAACAAAGTAAGCATATTGTACAACAAAATAAAGCGTGGTGTCATTTTAAGACCAAAATTCTATCAAACAACATTAATGCTATTAAAAACACCCCTTCACAAAAAATTACAACTATTTAAGCACAACGTACAATAGTTGCAACCAATTTTCAGATTTACAACAAAATAAGCATAGTGTACAACAAAATAAGCATGATGTAATTTTCAGACTTACAACATTAATGCTATTAACACTACAAGAATTCTGTTGATTACCCACGGACCAAATTTGTGGGTAAAAGAGCAATATTCATGGGTAATTGGCTAATACCCACGCATTACCCACAAACCTATATACATGGGCAAAACCTCCGAGGCTAATTTTGTACCCACAAAATATTCAAACGGTGGGTAACATTACCCACAATGTTTTTGGTGGGTGATTGTGTTGAATCGTGGGCAATGATTTTTGTGGGGTTTCATAAGTCACCACGAGAATACCCACGGATTTAGTTGTGGGAATTGCGTGGGTAAAAATTCCCATGAAAATCGTTGTGTGTAACATCCAAGGTAAAAATATAAGACATGCCCCATATAATTTGTGGGTAAATTCGTAACTAAAATAACCATAAAATTTTCCATGGGTGGTCGCAGCTACATTACAATAGTACAGTATATTGGATATTTCTTGCTAAAACTCTATGAAACTTTAAAAAGTATACAAATATAATCCAAAACATATACTTGAAAACAAAGCTTTGATTAATATGGCATCCAATTGCGATTTGTATCTGTTCTACCCACTATCCATTACACAAAAATGTGGAGCAACTGTTCGAAAGTTTCGATAATCAATAACACGTACATCTACAACATTCATATGTTACATCTCAAGATACATTCACGAGCCACCTATTAGTCAGGATCAACTTTCTTTGTGAGTGGACTCCTCAAACATGATGTCAAATTGCCAACTCTCTACGCTTACAGATCAAGAAAGTTCATCAGACCCTACAAATCATGAAATATACATGTAATTAGCTATAAATATGTCAAACAACCATGAATTTAACATGTTATTTAAATAATAAAAAATTTACCATTAATGGGGATGAAGAGCCTTAAAGAACTGATTAAAATTTTAGGATAGTAGAAAATGAGCTTTTTTGCTTTGATTTAGAGAATTAAGTCTTTAACTGATGGCGCTGTGGAAAATCAACAAAAAGGTATCAATTGCTACTCTTATTTCCAAAATTCTATGTTTAAATGAAGGACAAATTGATAGCAAAGAAAAGATACTAATTTACCAAAGTGGATGCAAGTGTTAAGCATTGACCCACAATTGTAGCAAGATGTTGACGAAGCATTCACCATGGCAACCCTTTACGACTACAAATACAAACATGAAAATGTCATATTAAAAATATATGTATGGATAACTCAAAAGAACAAACATGTAGAAACAAGAGTCAACCTTCACAAAAATTTGTGATTACCACTCTTACGAGTTACGACACATTAACTATCCTCGTGGTAAAGGACATGTTATCACTAACTAAGTTTTCAAGTGATCGCACATAGTTCAACGTGGGCTCACGTTAGGGCTGACTTTTCCACAACAAATAGATATACTCTGCCTATTTAGTAAATAATTTATCAAAATTGATATGCTCATATCACAAAATGATATTCGTCTAGTTCAAGACTAAGAGTAGAGTTCACAATCACAAACCTCGTATATAGCAACCTCTAAAACATACGAAAAAAATGACCCCAAATCTGAGGCACAAATGCTTTTACTTATTGTTGTTATTCACAATTGCTACCTGTCACCTTAACCTGATGAAAAGGAATAACAAAAATGCTAAACTGTTTCAAGAACATTAATAATTTAAAACAATATAGTAGTCACCCATAGTATTTAACCTGAGATGGGCATAGATGTTTTATTATTTGAATAGTTGAATGAAGTCTCCTCATGAGTAAAGCTTTTGTAGACCCTTCTCAGATACATTGACAAAATGAGATGCACTACTTTGTGCCTACATGTTTTTCCTTTTTCTTATTTAGATTGTAGTTAAAATATACCGTAAAACGAAACCACTCAGTCCCCTTCAAGCATCTTATTTCCTACTATTCGTAGATTCTCAGCCTATCATCAACAGTTAAACATGTTAGGGAAAGAGCAATAAGTTTATATATGGAACACATAAAAGGTTAAACATGTTAGCTTTGAGAGTGAGCCTACATAGAAGAAAACCTTATTGTAATCTCGTTAACTTCATCTATATACACACTGTAACATTACAATAGAACTTATGCTAAACATAGTTTAGGACTTACATCAAACACATATTGGGCGTGATAGATAACAAGTTTCACGAGTGATCTGCAAAACACTAACCGGTTCCAAAATTATACAAAAATACATCTAACCCAATCCCATAACTTTCAAACCAGATACACACAAGATTTTAGGAATAACATAATTAAACAACAAGATTATAATTATATGAAATCTCACGAAGGTTGATTTATAAAAATAAGATATAATACATGTCTAAAAGAAGATACATCTCCGCGAACATGATCTTGATGTGGTATCGAAGACGGAAAATTACGAATCAAGTCGATATCACTGTGGTAGTTTTCTCTTTTAGATGAACAGACATCAAGTAAACGATGTGAATGGTAGTCAACAAGATCTTTTGAAATACATTAGAGATTTAGTGCAAGTTAATGATTAAAGGGATGGAAAAAAAAACCGAATTATAAGAGGGAATTCAAATTTTTGGTGCCGAAGGGGAGCGGCAAAGTGAAATTTAGCTTTGAAGGGGAAACTTTAAAAAAATAAATAACTAAAAAGATAAAAGTTTCATCCATATTTTTTTATGGGATAATTCCATATTTACCCAATCTAAACATGAAAATGTCATATATACCCAAAATGCAACTTTTGAATGCATGATGTACAATGCATTTAAAGCATGTTTTGGGTAAATATGACATTATCATGTTTAAGTTGGGTAAATATGGAATTGCCCCTTTTTTTATATAGGTGATAAACGGATATTTAAATAAATACGGAGTATCATATGTGCGGGTTGACCCGGTCGGGTTCGGGTCGGGTCAAGGCTAAAAAAACATACCCAATCCGACCTTGTTAAAACTCGGGTTAGTCAGGTTTGGTTTAATTTGGCTCGGGTCAATTCGGGTTCGAGTAAACCTGAGTATATGTAAAATGATTAAAAAAATAGCATACTTCAATATTTTTACATTGTAAAAGTGTTAGTTGAGTCGGGTTGGTCGGGTTCGGGTCCATTCGGGTCCGGTTAATTCTGGTTGAAGCTAATAAAAACATACCCAAACCTTACCCTATTTAGAACTCGGGTCATTTGGGTTTAACCGAATATAATTTTGAGCCCGAGTAACCCGACCCGAATAGTCATATTCGGTTTCGGGTCGGGTTTTATGACACCCCTATATGTGTCTCTTATTAGATTACGGTTTTCCTTAACAAATATCGCAATCAACTCGTGCCCGCCCGACCCACCCATTTTGCCACCCCTACATGGGTGTTTGTTACTTACCTATAAATTATACACAAAAATACCTGCAACAAAGTTTCCATGAAAACAACATCATAAGTATATTCGTCGGTGTATTTGTAATCACGACTTGTCCATAGGCAATTACTCATTGCAAAATACCCACACAAACAATAAGATGGGTAAATTCATAGGCATATATTCTCCCTCAAAACACCCACATTAATTCACCCGCCAATAAAAAGGATATTTGCATTTCGTGGGTAAATAACATTTACCCACTAAATTACCCACAAATATAGCCACAATAACTCACGATGTGGGTAATCCGTGGGAAATGTTTTGGCGCCAATTATATACCCACATATTGCACACCAAATATATTTATGTGGCTATTTGTGTGGGTAAATCCGTGAGAAATTCGAGGGAAAATAAAATCGAATTTGAAAGTCATTGGTCGTGGGTAATGGATGGGTATTAGGTGGGTAAATGCCCTCCAAAAGATGAGTGTGGGTAATTTTCGTGGGTATTCCATCAGATTCTTGTAGTGTAAAGTGGTCAGTGTTATTAATAACTATAATGACTACTAATTAAAAGAAAAGAAACATAGTGTACAACACTTTAATGCACATAATTTTCAGACGTACAAGACAAGAAGCATAGTGTACAACAAAACACCACATTAATGCTATTTAATGTAGTCAATTATTTAACTGGTCAATAAATACAATTAATAAAGTTATTAAAACACCCCTTACATAAGATATACAAATTATCAAGCATATTGTACAACCAAATTAAACACAATTCCTGCATTAAATTTCACTACTACAAATAATAAAGCATATTATACAAATATTCAAACCCGAACGGCAGACAGCGGGCCAAATGGGCTTGAGCCCGAAGCGCGACCAACGGGCTCGAGCAGTCGCGAACCTGAATAAGCGGGGTTCGAGCCCGAACGGACACGGGCTATATGAAATTCTTGATATCGGTAAATTTATTGTTAAAAATAACATAATAAACTAAAATACATTATTAATCGAAAATTTTTATTTCAAGGTACCCGCCGCTGCAACGCGCGGGTACCCTGCTAGTTATTTCTTAATAAGTAAATGTTTTTGGTCTTACATTTTTAAGACTACTTATTTTAGCAAATCTCAAATCTATTATAAAATAGTATAGATAAACTTATACAGTAATAAATAAAAAGTTTGGCCAACAAAAACCCTTGAGTTGTTGTTAACAACTAATTTTCGAGAACTAAGCGTAGAATATTTACTACGTCCAAATAAAATCACAAATAATTAACAACAATTTTCTTGATTTTTTAAAAACACAAATACAATGCACTTTTTTCATTAATATTAGTCAAGTGAGAAGCTAACATCTTTGCCATCAGCAATTTTTTTGAAAAGATAATTATAGCATTTCCCGTGAATAAAAGAGGTAACTTCTTGTAAAGTAAAACTTTAATAACTTGAAAATTAAAGTCCAAAGTGAAAGAGGCAATGAGCTTTTTGAAGCCCAATATAAGAAAACTTAAAGCGAATTTAGTGCAAGAACTTTGAGCGGGAATATGGGTTTTGGCGGGAATATAGGGTTTATAAATCTTGTGGCAGCCATGTAAATATAAGAAAAATATATTTCAACTTCTTTAACTATGTTATTGTTAATATTTGTTCATTTTCCGCAAAATATATAGTTGAAATAGCTCTTAACTGGAGTTAATATAGTTTGCGTTGGTTTATTCTATTGTTTGGGTTTGGTATAAATTTCTTGTTTGTCATGGGTCTAGTGGTAGAAGTGTTGGAGATGGTTTTGGTGGTTTGGGTTTCATGTTTTTCGGCCACGGTTTCCCTGTTTAAATTATATGTCACATCATGCTCACTCATCGGCGGTAAGCTTCTATCGGTTTTTGCTTATATAATATTGTACGTGATTCATTAAAAAGGGACAGTTTTGAATATGTAGAATGGCTTGCTGACCAAACAAAAAATCAATGTCATCGACAAATAAGTAAATTGGGATACGGATCTTACTTGCAAAGTAAGAAAAGAAACCTTATGTCGCTGTTTTTTGAAAAACCAAACAAAAAATGATGCCAAATCCATCTTTTTTCCTTCCAGATTGCATTACTTTGACATTAAAGGGTCATGCATTTTCAAATTTGAAGCAATATGTTGCTTGGCATTAACCATCTCTAAGGTGGCCTAGTGGTAATTTATAAGTAAAATAGCTACATATACCTTTTTATTGTTTACACCAAATAATTCCATTTGTTCTCTCTATTCTTGATTTCACACCAAATAATTCTACTTTCTTGTTGGCAGATAACCAGTATTGCACGTCACCCAAAAGATTACAATATGATAATTGTATAAGCGGATGACACGGTACACTATTGGGTAGTACATGATTTTTAAGCATCATCAAAACATAACTTCATATCCCTTGGTCTTTTGTAACTTCACTGACTTTTTGGTGAAGTATTCAAGGTTAATATGATTAATGACTGTTAAACTTTCTTATATCTTGAAATAGCTTCTGATTGTTTATTCTATTGTTTGGGTTTGGTATGAATTTCTTGTTTGTGATGGATCTAGTGGTAAAAGTGTTGGAGATGGTTTTGGTGCATCGGGTTTGATATTTTTCGGCAATGATTTCTGTTTAAATTATATAAGGAAAGATGCCACTCCCGCACAAGTGGCTTTTGCGGCTTTTGTGTTCAAAGAGTCTTGATTGACTCTGGAGCTGTTAATAAGAGTATGAGTTGTTGACATCAAAACGGTCCCAATAAAAGACTTCATTTGCGAATTCTTTTTTTTTCTAATCTATGTTTGAGTTTTTTATGATTTTATGACTTGTTTGCTAGCATGCTTATTTTACAAGTGATCTTTTCTGAGCCTTAATTTTCATTTCGTTGTTGTCGGTTTCATTCGAGATGTCTTATTTATATGATATACTGATATAGTAAAAAGATCATTAGACAAACATTAAGTGGCATTTAACGGAAATTTAACTGAAAAGTTTTCTTTAGCTCTTCTTTTCACTGTGATTGCTATCAGCAATGACCCGTCAACAATTGACAAGAAATGAGACTAATGTTGGATGTTGGAAAACCTAATTAGTTACACAGTATTACAATACCTATCAAACTTTGTTGGTCCTTGTATTAATATCATCAAATCCTCATTTTTTATTTTTAAAATTCACGTTATCCGCTAGGGCGGCCAAGCGAGGTGGCGGGGTGTAGAGATTTTAGTTGCGGAGATAGTGACCGGTGGTGGTCGGAGTTGGTGGTGGGATTTCAATGTGTGTCATGGATTTCAAAGTGTGATATATATGTGTGTAATGTAAAGAAATCAGGTTAACTAAAAAAATGCAAATGACACCTAAGTCAATTTTACCGGTATAACCGGTAGCCGTTCATGACACGTCAGCCAATGTGTGATATCATAACGAAATTTAAAAATTAATAGGTAATCGTGATATTTTTTTTGATCGATGTCAGATTAATGAACATTTTCAAAAGTTCATAGTTACATAGATTTATCGTTTGAATGAGATGCTAGGCTCAGGTTTTTCGTGATTCTCGCTTAATACATTAGAAAATGTATCTTTGCAAACCACGCCTCAACAGGATTATATTATAGGCTTAAGTTTTTCGTTCTAATCAATCTAAATCCTAGATGCTAGGCTCAAGTTTTTCGTTCCAATCAATCCAAATTCTTAAGTGTATAACGCGAGATCATATAAAATGTATCTTTGCAAACTACGCCTCAGCAGGTGTCCATTAAGCGCGCCTTGGCAAAATCCCTACACGCTAAAAACATGCAACTCGTTCCATAACAAGCTAATTAACTCATTAAGCTTACTAGAATCTGCCACTTAGACGTTATTGCATATTCGCACTACCATATGGTAACAGGCAAATACTTCCACGCAACCCCGAGTAATTATCATTCATGCCAGTAAGTTATGAACATATACATAATCAGAGACAAAACTTCGCTTGATTTAAAAGGTGAAACTTGGGACTACAGGATTAGCGAAATAGAACAAATTATTCAGAAGACGATGTTGGCGATATGTCAGCTAAATTGATATTTAGATTTGACTTTTTATCAAAGTTGTCTAAAAAATGTTACAGAAAAGAAATGTATTAATGCTATAACAGAAGACGGTAATACCACAATGATAGCAACAAAGGAGAGCGTTTAAGCCTTGGCTCTTCCTGCAAGACCAGTCTCCACTTTCTTCACTTCAAAAATGAGCATTCTCGACATCTTTAACACAAACATTTCAGCTTCATCGTCCAAAATAGACTGAAGCCGCTCTAATATCTCATTTGCTGTCACGTGTTCTTGAGTGCTTGACACAATATAATCTACTAATGTTGTCTCTTCCTCGCCCAAAAATTCGGTTATTTTCTTGAGATCCATGGTCTCATCCGTTCATGCAATCCATTCTGTATAATGTCAAGAAATAATGTTATACTGAAAACAAAAATGACACTTACTAACCAATACTTACAAATCATCTGATCTAATATATGGACACTACCTAAGGTCATTGAATATTCCCATACGAAATCCTTACCTTGTTATAAACATATCTGATCGTTAAATAACACTGTATTAATCGAACAAAATACCTATCCGAACCCATAAAAAACAATTGTTTTGCAATGTCACACACATATCTCAACAAGAAAGAACTTTAGGCAAAATACGGGAGGGAGTCATACCTAGTTGGCTAGTTTTGCTTCTCTCTTTATCGGGAGAAAATAGTTCACATTGATATGACCTTATTCAAAATAGAACGCTAGTGGCTATTACTCGTGTAAGTATCCAATCTAATCAAAAGATGCCATATTTAACTAAAAGTATTTAGCAGTTAAACTATCTCCCCCTAAGCAAAGAAGCGCAAGTTTAAGAATACCCAAAACTCTAACTAATCATAAAACTCTGTGTTTGTATGTCTAAATGTGTACAGCTAGGTTCGCCGTTTTACAAAATATTCAACATTCAATTATAATTCATAGAAAAAGACTTGGCAATTAAGCAAGCAAGAGTGGAAAATGGGCGAGTAGGAATTTGGAAACAAGTCAAACAGGTAGCTTTTTTGTGTGTGTTAGATCAAGTAGGGGACCCACAAACACCTTTTAAAAAACAAAGTTCAACTTTATATGTTGCTAGTGTGGCATATAATATGAGTACAAAAACCTATATTACTAACAAAATAATTCAACTTCAATTTACATAGAGATTTAGAAGGTTTTTATGCACTTTAATAAGCTTAGGATGGCTTCTATCCCATTTGACCCATTTCATCTTTTTGCTCAATCCTTTCAGCTTACCAATTTGGGATCAGACATAATCAAATCAATCGATTTATAAGTAAAATATAAAGCAAGAATTCTACACTAACCTTGTCATAAGTTGCCCAATTGATTGGATACGAAAAGAGCTCGTCCTTGGTTTTTGGAATGGTGTCAATTAATTGTTTTGCATCCAAAAGCTTCTTATTATCTGGTGTCTTCACATTCTCTTTCTCTCTTGTTTCATCTCTGGATCGGTTAGTCTCCTCCGGTCCCTATCTCGATGGCTTGATTTATCATGGGATCGTCTACTCATGTTCCTTTCTGAATCAGGTCTCTCTTCTTTGTATTTGCATGTCCAATTCGTTTTGCAAATTCAGCAGCTGCAGCCAAATTAGAAGATGGTGCAAGCGGAGTAGTTTCTCTCACAGCCTGCAATTCTTCGGTTGAATAATCTATAGGAACCAAAGGTCGCATCTTTTTATCCTTTTGTGCATCCTCATCTTCCTCTTCGTGGAATAGAGAAGGGACTGTAGTTCTTTTTCCCGAACCCACAAGTCCAAATCCTAACTTTTTGGTTCCAACGGTATTGTTTTGTCCGGTCTGTGAAGCAGTCGCAGACTCCATGACTGAGTCGTCACCAGTCCCATTTTGTGTACTCCTGTTACCTGTTATACAGAACCCGGTGGAGGTTAATAATACAGATGAACAAACAAGCCCAAACATGAGACTATCCTAGGACCGATTAAGCGGTCAGTTCACTTCTGCACAGAACGTAAACCTTTTTTTCCATGTGATATTTCTTATGAAAGGCAAAACTCACTCACATATGATGCATCACCCACCTTTTGGTTGATGGGCCAATCACCTTTTGGTGTTTGTGATGGATCTAGTGGTAAAAGTGTTGGAGATGGTTTTGGTGCTTCGGGTTTGATATTTTCGGCAATGATTTCTGTTTAAATTATATAAGAAAGATGCCACTCCCGCACAAGTGGCTTCTGGCTTTTGTGTTCAAAGAGTCTTGATTGACTCTGGAGCTGTTAATAAGAGTATGAGTTGTTGACATCAAAACTGTCCCAATAAAAGACTTCATTTGCGGATTTTTTTTGTTTTGTTTTGATCTATGTTTGAGTTTGTTATGATTTTAAGACTTGTTTGCTAGCATGCTTATTTTACAAGTGATCTTTTCTGAGCCTTAATTTCCATTTCGTTGTTGTCGGTTTCATTTGAGATGTCTTATTTATATGATATGCTGATATAGTAAAAAGATTATTAGCTAAAGGGCAAATGATAGAAAAAATTATCATACTTGCTATCATTTGCTTTTGTGGGTAGCAAACAATTTTTTTTGCTTTTGTGGGTATTTTTCTTTCAAATCCATCCTTTTTAAGGCACTATGTGACATTTTTGCCCTTCGGGAAAAAAAAATTCTATTAGCTAAGAGTGGCAAAAATGTCCAAAAATTTCGCAAAATACCCCAAAAAGATGAATTTGAAAGAAAAATACCCACAAAAGCAAAAAATTTTGTTCGCTACCCACAAAAGCAAATGGTGGCAAGTGTGATACTTTTTTCAATCATTTGCCCTTAGCTAAACTCTAAGAAGTGGCATTTAACTGAATTTAACTGAAAATTATTCTTTAGCTCTTCTTTTCACTGTGATTGCTATCAGCAATGACCCGTCAACAATTGACAAGAAATGAGACTAATGTTGGATGTTGGAAAACCTAATTAGTTACAGAGAATTTAGAAATGAGACTAATGTTGGATGCTAGAAGTTATTGCATATTCACACTATCATAAGGGAGTAGGCAATTACTTCCAAGCAACCCCCCCGAGTAAGTAGCATTCATACCAGTAAGTTATGAACAAATACAGAATCAGAGACAAAACTTCGCTTGATTTAAAAGGTGAAACTTGGGACTACAGGATGAGCGAAATAGAACAAATTATTCAAAAGACGATGTTGGCGATATGTCAGCTAAATTGATCTTTAGATTTGACTTTTTATCAAAGTTGTCTAAAAAATGTTACGGAAAAGAAATGTACTAATGCTATAACAGAAGACGATAATACCACAATGATAGCAACAAAGGAGAGCGTTTAAGCCTTGGCTCTTCCTGCAAGACCAGTCTCCACTTTCTTCACTTCAAAAATGAGCATTCTCCACATCTTTAACACAAACATTTCAGCTTCATCGTCCAAAATAGACTGAAGCCGCTCTAACATCTCATTTGCTGTCACGTGTTCTTGAGTGCTTGACACAATATAATCTACTAATGTTGTCTCTTCCTCACCCAAAAACTCGGTTATTTTCTTGGAGATCCATGGTCTCATCCGTTCATGCAATCCATTCTGTATAATGTCATGAATAATGTTATACTGAAAACAAAAAAAGACACTAACCAATACTTACAAATCATACTGGTCTAAATATATGGACACTACCTAAGGTCATTGAATATTCCCATACGAAATCCTTACCTTGTTATAAACATATCTGATCCTTAAATAATACTGTATTAATCTAACAAAATAACTATGAGAACCCAAAAGAAAACAATTGTTTTGCAATGTCAGACACATCTCTACAAGAAAGAACTCTAGACAAATACAGGGGAGGGAGTCATTCGGTCATACCTAGTTGGCTAGTTGTTGCTTCCCTCTTTATTGGGAGAAAAATAGTTCACATTGATACGACCTTATTCAAAATGAACGCCTAGTGGCTAATACTCGTGAAAATATCCAATCTAATCAAAAGATGCCATATTTAACTAAAAGTACTTGGCGGTTAAACTATCTCCCCCTAAGCAAAAAAGAACAAGTTTAAGAATACCAAAAATTCTCACTAATCTAAATGCGTACAGCTAGGTTCGCCGTTTTACAAAATATTCAACATTCAATTATAATTCATAGAAAAAGACTTGGCAATTAAGCAAGCAAGAGTGTAAAAAAGATGCCATATTTAGCTAAAAGTACTTGGCGGTTAAACTATCTCCCACTAAGCAAAAAAGAACAAGTTTAAGAATACCAAAAGTTCTCACTAATCTAAATGCGTACAGCTAGGTTCGCCGTTTTACAAAATATTCAACATTCAATTATAATTCATAGAAAAAGACTTGGCAATTAAGCAAGCAAGAGTGTAAAAAAGATGCCATATTTAACTAAAAGTACTTGGCGGTTATACTATCTCCCCCTAAGCAAAAAAGAACAAGTTTAAGAATACCAAAAGTTCTCACTAATCTAAATGCGTACAGCTAGGTTCGCCGTTTTACAAAATATTCAACATTCAATTATAATTCATAGAAAAAGACTTGGCAATTAAGCAAGCAAGAGTGTAAAATGGGCGAGTAGGAATTTGGAAACAAGTCAAACAGGTAGCTTTTTTGTGTGTGTTAGATCAAGTAGGGGACCCACAAACACTCCTTTTATAAAACAAATTTCAATTTTATATGTTGCTAGCGTTGAAAATATGAGTAAAAAAACCTATATTACTAACAAAATAATTCAACTTCAATTTACATAGAGATTTAGAAGGTTTTTATGCATTTTAGTAAGCTTAGGATGGCTTATATCCCATTTGACCCATTTCATCTTTTTGCTCAATCCTTTCAGCTTTACCAATTTGGGATCAGACATAATCAAATCAATCGATTTATAAGTAAACTATATAGCAAGAATTTTATACTAACCTTGTCATAAGTTGCCCAATTTATTGGATACGAAAACAGCTCGTCCTTGGTTTTTGGAATGGTGTCAATTAATTGTTTTGCATCCAAAAGCTTCTTATTATCTGGTGTCTTCACATTCTCTTTCTCTCTTGTCTCATCTCTGGATCGGCTAGTCTCCTCCCTGTCCCTATCTCGATGGCTTGATTTATCATCGGACCGTCTACTGCGTTCCCTTTCTGAATCAGGTCTCTCTTCTTTTGTATTTTGCAAATTCAGCAGCTGCAGCCAAATTAGAAGATGGTGCAAGCGGAGTAGTTTCTCTCACAGCCTGCAATTCTTCGTTGAATAATCTATAGGAACCAAAGGTCGCATCCTTTTATCCTTTTGTGCATCCTCATCTTCCTCTTCGTGGAATAGAGAAGGGACTGTAGTTCTTTTTCCCGAACCCACAAGACCAAATCCTAACTTTTTGATTCCAACGGTATTGTTTTGTCCTGTCTGTGAAGCAGTCGCAGACTCCATGACTGAGTCGTCACCAGTCCCATTTTGTGTACTCCTGTTACCTGTTATACGGAACCCCGGTGGTGGTTAATAATACAGATGAACAAACAAGCCCAAACATGAGACTATCCCTAGGACCGATTAAGCCCGAATATTTGGTCCTAAAGTCCATTCACTTATGCACAGAACGTAAAACTGTTTTTCCATGTGATATTTCTTATGAAAGGCAAAAACTTACTCACATATTATGCATCAACCCACCTTTTGGATGATGGGCCAATCACATACCAAAGGCCTTTGGCGTTTTCCATATGATATTAAATGTAGTTTTCTGATATTTGTATAAATCTTTTTCTGATATTTGTATAAATCTTTTTAAATTATACACTATCAAAAGAATGATCTAACGTGTTTTTCGAAACCAGGGTATTTTCATTCTTCAAAGGATTAGAAATGTTCAATGCTCATTTTTCAAATATTTAGTAAATCTTGTTTTAACTTAATAATTAATTGCGAGTATAACTTATAACCCAATATTTAATAAAATGTGATATGTCATTCTAACTAAAAGTAAAAAACAGGAAGTAAAAAGATCTAGGACCAGGACTGGTTTTAACTGGTTGACTAGGTCAGACCTTCATACAAAAATAGAAACGTAAAGAAAAAATCTAGTTGAATTGAAAAACTTACCGCTTTCGCCTGCATCTGCCATTTCAATATTAGTAGTTGGGTGGTCAGAAGCCTTATTTCTGATTTCCGCCAAGCTTCCATCAATTAACATAGCACTGTCCAGTTCCATTAGTTGTAGTACTAGATAAAAGCTCCAAGGCATGTTTTTGTTCTTTCTGCTTCTTCCTTTCCTCTTCGCCTTTCTTCTTCAACTAAGCTTGTATCATATAAATTTCACGCGTCATTTAATCTTATGTAACTAATTCCAGGCTAGACTATAACATAAGACCATCTAATAATTAGTTTATAACATCTGGATATTAGGTGTTTTCACCAGAAACCAGCAGTTACCAACATACTTATTTCTTGTTCATTACTAATCAGTTTTAAAAAGTAAGAGCATTTTCACGCTATCATGGAGCATATTAATCGCTAAGACTTTAGTGGTATATTTGTAAAACTGTAAGCAAAATTAGATCGAGTCACTACTATAGAGAGTATGTAACAGAACGCGAAACTGAGTACATGTTTAGCGCAAGCAACATGTGGTCCTTGTTATAGCAATGGATCAAACAAGAACTGTAGCCAATACTAATGAAGATGGCTTTCATGAGAGATGGAAACAAACCTCACCATCAATAACATTTTCTTTTATGTTTGGCGCAATTAAATCGCTGAACAACTATTTCATACTTTAGTTTAAATACATAATGATTATCTAATTATATTATTTTCATTGCAATACATATCAGAACACTCTTTGTATAAAGCTACTTCAAAGTCTTGTATTTTAGATAACTGATAGAATTGATTGATGCAATATGTCTAGTCAATTTGAATTAGATGGTCCCAAATTATTGTTTTATTTATTCATGGTTCAATAATCCGAAAAATATATCTGTCCTGTTTTGTGGAAAATGATGAAGAAATAAAGTTAAGAATCCCACATTAGAAGTTAGAAGACTTAAAAAGTCTTTAAAACTTGTAGTTATCAAACATCTTTTCTATCATGTGATACTTTTCCTCCTCAATACGTGTGATATATATCAAAAGTAAGCTAATGGGCCCAAATGCAAAACCAAAACCAAGACTAAAAGATGAAGACTTTAAGTAGTCATTCACAAAAACACATAGTTTTAGATTAAGAAATGCACCATTTGAATTCCTTCCTAGTAATAAGTGGGCCTGCATAGATTTAGTTAATATAAGAATCGATTTATTATTCGATGAAACACATAGTTTTAGATTAAGGAACGCACCATTTGAATTCGAACCAATGTCGTCTTGGTGATGACCACTTGTGTCTGTATTAGTTTGTGGCGAATAAACTTCATGCTCTAGTTCTTGGTGATCTTCCCGATACAGGTTCTCCATTGTCACATTATGTTCATGTATAACCGATTATTTATCTTGAAACCGCAAATAGCCATGTCCTTATGGATAGGCTGAAGATCATGATTAGTACTTGGGTTTTGCGGATCGGGCCTCTTTAATACTCCTTTTCCAGGTCCAGACTGAGAATATCTCATTTTGGAGGGGTTTTTACTCTTCATAGAATGATCATAAATCTGCATTTGAATAACATATATTGTGTAACCATAGTATAATAACATACCAAGGCATGAAATTTAAATTACAGAACATAGTAACCATAGTATAATAAAAATAAGATACATGTTCATTTTAAGAACCTTATATTATGTTCGCTATTGGGCTTATTTAAGAACCTTACTTAAGTTCACTATTCAGAAAAAATAAACACCTATATTAAGTACTTCACCAACTTGCACCTATATTACTTTCATCGATAAGTTCGCTATTGGGCTTCTCAAGCTTTGCCTTACATGTTTTCTAAATGTACAAATAAAAGAATAATGTCGAGATGATGCTATAGCAGATGTTTGGCGTGTGAACATTTTCATTGTCTAACTTCATTTGGCTAGCAAACATGAACCTAAGTGGTTATTAGCTGCTGATAACTATAATTGCATCAAATGTAATGGAATCATAAGTAAATTTTTTTGCCTTAACTATATATTTTACAAATAAGTAAGAAACTTATGAGATCACAACGTAAAGATGTTTCTGATTTAGCTTAAACTTTTGGCCTGTACCCACTAGTTCTTAAGACAACTGTCCCAATAGTGTAGAGCATATTAAAATGTATAGGAGTAAATTTGATAACTCAACAATGCAATAAGACGTCTTACTAGTGTGTTGTGTCTAGTTGTCACTTCTTTTGTGATAGGGAAGCAATATTCTGAAAGTCGATTTCTAAAATATATAGATGCATGTTTTCATCCTTGTGTCATTTTCTTTGCTACTTTTATAACAACTTATGTTTCCTCCTGAGATTTAACAGCCCAATTTAACGCGTTTAAGCTCTTTCAACATTTTCACCAATAGTCTATTAAACATGAAAAGACACTGCTTTGATATCACGAGTGTTAGTGATACTAAACTGTTAATATGACTCAGACCTCAGAAAAGAGTGTAACAGCTTTGCAAGTATCTACGATAATCGAATGATCCTTGAATCATAAGCATATAAGTCATCATTTTATAACTGAAGCACGCCGCCACGCTTGTCTTTCATTTGATAGACTACGTCAGCCAGATCATAACTCAAAAGATGAACCAAGTCCTGAAAACTTAAAGACTTACCCTACCTTTTGCATTCATCTTTCTTTGTTCCTAAATAACATATCAAGGCAGTAAGTGTATCCAGAACTTAGAAAGCTACTATAAAGACAGTTATAAAATCACAATACATCAGTTATAGTCTTATGTATCTAAAACTTAGAAAGCTACTATTACATTCCTGAATTGTGGGTGATAAAACTAATAGCTAATTTGGCTCTATTTGTTAAAACATGGGACATTCTAAATGATAGCAGTGAATGATACCATCTATTACTGTTAAAACATAGTACAAAGTAACTATAGAGTTTCTTTTTCAGCCTACAGGTCCATTACCTTGTAATAAAAAGTACTGCAGTTCATTACCTTGTTTTCCCCTAGCATTTGCTTCAACTTTTAATGACTTGGGTTCACCATCCCTTATGTTGACTTCCCCTAGCATTTATCGTTCTTTGTTCCTATACAATCATATCAAGGCATATAATACAGAAACAACACATTAAACAAACATAAGTGGAGAGACAAATAAAGAAAATGTGCCCACTCAACATATTTAGTTTAAATATTAGCTAACAGAGTTTAAATTTCATTTACCTTGTTTTCCCTTGGTTTTTGCGTCAACTTTTAACGACCTGGGATCACTCATCTGTCCCTTCATTATTCTGACTTCTACTGGCATTCATAGTTCTGTGTTCCTATATATATCACAACAACAAGATTAGCAATAATAAACACCAAAAACAATATTATAGTCAAATAATATTAAGTGGCAGTTGCAACCAAACACCGCTGCAGCAGTAACCAAACGGCCCGCCCCTTGTTGCAGCAGTAAGCCAAAATGACAGAAATACACACAAAACCATTTAAAAGTTTCTGAAGACTAGTAGTAGTAACTTAATAACTACTGACACGGACTGACAGACACTGACAAGGCGCTGGTGTTTAGAAGTTTTTCAGACACTCAAGTCTAGACGAACTGCACCCTCAACAGGAAGCTATATAATCACGAATAGTTAGAAAGATTAGACCTAACGTAACATTGCAGCAAATAAATGCCAGCTACTTGTTTTCAAGTATACATATCATATTCTGAAGTACTAACCATAAACTAGCAACCAATTCCAGTATGCATAAAAATGCCCTATGCATAACTAAAAAAGCTATATCAGATAACTAACAGCTGAAATGAATCCTTGATTGATTCATTTTTACAATCAAACGTCCATAGAAAACTAGAAAGAGACTGTTGATATCAAACAAACCTGAGTTTCGTGTTTTTCAAATTGCATCACAACTAAGATCAGAAACAACAGATTACTACCGAACTACATGAAGTGACTACACAACTAAGATCAGAAAAAAGATAAGTAGGCCATGTACTGTCTACAGAGACTTGGCATACATGTGCTGCTGTGTGCTGCATAGAAAAAACAATAAGCAACATCACAGTTTGGTCTTTGCAGTTCACCTCTAAGTTGGCAGAGTGATGGTCTTATCTTCTGTTGTGGCAAATACACAATGGATTATGGTCCTGAGTGGAATACATCTATATTACTCATTTAAATTATATAGCGGCAGCACACCGGGATTACAACAGATGGTCTAGACACACACCGATGGTCTAGAGCGTGCATAAGCGGATAATCTCATAACTGTGCAACCGGTAGTCTTTTTCGGTAACTTTAACGCAAATAGATGCAAGGAATATCACTGACACGAAGAATATAGCATAATCCATCATTCCAAACAATCTATTACTATGGGGTTGGATATTTATTTGTGAGGACCGCCAACTCATTGCGACATTGTACAAAGATCCTAATGTTCGAGTATACTAATGGCATTGCAACAAGTATTTCTCCTTAATCCAAAAAATATCTATGTAACATTTCATATCTCGTTATAACTTAGAGCCTCTGTTGTAAAAATCGGCCCAGGCGGCTGATTAATCCTCGCATAATCGTTGATCACTCAGTAAGCGCCTTGATTTATCATAATCGGCCTATTAATCGTTTTGGTCAAAGATCGCTTAAAAATCGGTCAACATACAGATTAATCGCTTGAAAATCGGTCAACGAAATCGCTAAAATCGACAAAACCGCTTAAAATCGGTCAACAAACCGACTAATTAAACAAAATTGGTCAAATCTCGCTTAAAATGGTCAATAAACCGAGTAGTATCTATGTTTGACTATGAAATTTGAATAATTATGTATTATGTTTATATTTGAACACTTCAAATATTTGAACTTTGATGCACTATGCTTATCACATACATATAATATAATACAATATCTAAAATTACAATTTTGTGCATAAAATTTAATCCGATTAATCCTCGATTAATCCCCGCCTAACCGATTAATCGCTAGGCCCTACCGGACCGCCTCACTAGTGCCTAGCGATTTTACAACCTTGCTTAGAGCTAAAACTTATGCCACTTAACAGCGTTATAGTGCAACATTTTCGCCGCTTAGCTAAATTGAAAAGCAAAAGCTTACATCAAGTCATCAAATCACTACACTTAACAAATTCTTTAAATAAACAAAATAAAATAAGCAAACAAAACTTACTTGGACAAAATAAGCACAGTATATTCATCAAAATTAGGTCAAAGTCAATTTCGATTCAAGTAACCTAAATCATATTAACTCAAATAAGCAAATCAAACACAAACAATTATGATTTATAAAACAATTTTGAAAAAGTAATAATTAGATAAAATTATTTCGTAATAATTAGGGATTAGAGATAAGAAATAACCTCCGAAAAATTCAGGGCAAAATATGGTGAATGTGTGTGTTTTAGTGTGTGAAATTAGGGTGAGAAGATCCGCGTGTTTTTAGTTTCGGGTCGGTTTTGAGTGTGTGCACAATTTTGACTTTTTTTTCTTTTAATAATTCTTTCGCTTCATATGAACGAATGCTAAAAATATTATTGTCTATATCGACTTTTTTTTTTCTTCTTCAACTTTAACCATAATTATTTTGTTTGTGTTATATAATCTTGATGAAAAATATATGAGTGTATTGGATTTTAAATGTATTTTCATTCAGATAACTTTCATCAAGATTATATAACACAAATAAATATATTAATGGTCAAAGTTTTTTTTTTTTTTGGGGGAGTAATCCCGCACCCCAGTAAATAAATTAACCAAATAAAAGTTTAAGTACAATGGATATGGTGAAATCCCATATCTCACCTCACATAGGCGTAGAACTTACATAACAAGATACTTCCTGCTTTCTAACCAAGAAACAAACCACTACTCAAAAGATAACATATGACACAAAGAAATAAAATTACTTCCTAGGACCTTGAAGCGTTGTGCCATACATGGCATTAAAGGCATCCAAATTTCCGGAAGATCACGAACCTGCTTTCGCGTAGTCCTCGTGAATCATAGTCATCATACTCATCTTCAAACTCTTGCCACCACCAAATATATTAGCGGACTCATCAAATGGGTTAGCAACAACCTCATCTTCGAATCGACACTACAATCTCTCCCACTTTAGAAAAGGATTACTTCTCTTAGTAGAAGAAAGCAGTGCAGTATCAAGAATCACTAGTTTGAGGAGCCACAACCGACTCCATCTCTTTCAAATCACTCACAAGAGGCTCTTGTGATGCAATACTGCCTTAGTAGACTTATCATCAAGAACTTCCATTGTACAACCGGACTCCACATCCTTGATAGTGTCATTAGAAGGAATACCGAGACGCGTCCGTATGTTCCATATTAAGGCGTCAAACCGGTTAGATGTAGCGATCTTGGTTCCACTCGAACTAGCCACATCGAAGCATTCTTCTTATTGACTCTGACAGTTCGTATGATTCTTCTTGGGTTGGTATTGAAACTGCTTACCCACAACAGTTTGAAAACCTCCTTGACTCGGGTTAGAAGACCACCTTTCTTTCCTTCTTCCTATTATTAACCGCTTTGAAACCATCATTTGCACCATCATTTGCACGCTTAGAAGGTGAGTAGAGGTTCAACAACTATAGGACAATCAATAGGAGTATGACCAAAAATCTTACATTTATCACAATGTGGTGGTTTCCACTCATATTCAACCCGTGTCGTCTCGATAGTCGGCCGCACCCATCAAGTAACGGAATCTCAACAATGAAATCGTCCCTAAGAAGCTCATCCGACTTCACATCAATCATGCATCTAGCAAAACTACTACGGCCCCACGAATCCTTGCACATTTGGCTAGTGATGGCATCTAATCGCTTAGGCGCACCTATCAATGTGGCAAGGAGACTAAGGCCATCATCGAAAACATAGCAAGAGGAACGTCATGAAATTTAACCCACACCGGATATTGGTCAAATCCTCTTTGAGTAAATTGGTGTTCATCTGTCCATGGTTTAAGAATAATAGGTACATTATTAATCAACCAAGGACCGTTTTCAATAACATCATCAACACCTTTTTGAATTAAACTTAAAAAGAAGAACCCTTTGCATTCATCATTACCTTGTGTATGCCAAACTTAGCCCACACATTGCGTACAAAGTAATCAACAACGGGAAAAGCAAGGCGTTTACCAAGGAAATACCCATACAAAGTATTCTCAAACCTATTGTTAACCTCTTCAACCACTTTCAACGGGACGAAAAGATCCACACCATTAGCTTTCTTATTACACTCCAACCTACGAAAGTTAGAGTGTGTTTCTTTGGGTCATTAAAGTAACACCAAGATACGATGGAGAAGGTTGTTGCAAAGCATAATCACCAACCTTCTCAATACCAACAACCCCATTGGCATTTGATTCAACACTATCATTACTAGCATTAACATTAGAAGCCATAGGACAAGTTGTATCTTGAGGAGGTTTAGAATAATAACCAATAGCATTAAGCATCTCATCAAGCTCCTTCGTGGATCGCACCTTAAGATGCTCAAAAGGACTAGTCCCGTGAGTGATGATTAGCATCCTCAATCACACCGGTTTTAATGGTTGCCCATCATCACCCATCGTAACAAGTTTTCCTCAAAATTTGTTTTCAATAGCACAATTTTCATTAAAGTATCATGACCCTCAGGCGTGTCATGGCTAGGAGCAACATGACTAGGGGTCGAACCAAGTGAAACCGGCTCCACTTGTCCATCAGTACGAGAACTACTTGGCTGAGATGAACGTGTACCAATCGTAGAAGAATCAAGTAGATCATTAGGTGGTTGGGACACAAAATTACTACCAGATTTCCCATCATGTTGTTCAATGTTACCCAAGGAATCCTTAACCACAGATTGTGGCAAACTGTTATTAACGTCTCCCAAATTCGACATCACACCAAACTTAAACCAAAACTAATAAGATTGAAACAGAAAACCCGTAAGAACATCGTCTAATCTTCAACAACGAATAAAACCCTAGTTTAGCAACTAGGGTTTATAAGCAATAAACGAGCATAAAAATTACATGATATGGTGATGATTACACAAGATCGATGGAAAAATAGTCTTCTTGATGTTGAAACCAATCCGTAACCGACCTTATAAGAACCCTAACCAATGATTTTAGATAACCCTAATAAAGACCCTACAATGATCCCAAAAAAACCAGAATGACAGTTAAGAATTAAGAGGATATTAATTGAATTGTTATGGCTAAAATTGAAGATCGATTAGGGGAATGGACAAAACGATTTAGGGTTTAGAGATTCTCCATAATCGCCAGAGAGAGGAGGGTTAATGGTCAAAGTTGAACAAGAAAGACTGGTCAAAATCAAAGTGGACAATAAAAATGGGACGGAGGTAGTAAGAATCAACGTGATTTTATTTTTATTTTTAGCTTTTAAAAAAGTGAAAAGTTACAAAAATAAGTTATTATTAATGTTGAATCAACCCACCCCCATGACATGGAGGGGGCCAACCCAGAGCGGTGGTCGGTTGTCTGAACCGGATCCCGCCACAATCACTCTGGGCCAGCTGCCAGGGAGAAACCATGACCTACGATCACCACAGGCACCCCATATCATCCTCGAAAGGATGGGATTTTAAACTGCCGCCGTTCCCCACACTTGGTGGGTTTCAACTGGGTCCATGGGAAAACTCCGGTGTCTCACCGCGTGCTAGCGGATCATTGACATTCATTTGCTTGTGATCAACGTACTAATAAGATAACACAAAGAAAATTACTTAATTAATTGCAATAGTCAATTTCGTGACAACTTTTTCGTGACTACCAATCCAAATACGAGTGACGAAAATTCCGTGACTAAGAACCGTTAACAAGAAATGATTTAGACGGTGACCATCAATACTTGATTGAGTGACCGATAGTTTCGTAACTAACATGTATGTTAATGACAACTTATTACCTCGTCACTAAATATATGCAAGTGACGAGATATAGTGACTGACAATTCCATATCGTCACTAAATTGTGTTTTTAGTGACGAAAAATATAGGTCGTCAACAATGGCGGAGAACACTTGGGGCAAGAAGGGGTGCTGGCCCCCCTAAAGTTTTAGTCGTTATTAGCTTCTTTTTTTTTTTTTATAATTCTAGAGATTTTAATATGATATTTACAGAATGCCCCTTCAAAAGTTTAGTATAATAAAACTTGCATATGAGAAAAGTCAAACTAAACAAAAATAAAGAAACTGAAAGGACGGAGGTTACTCTCTCTTCGAACCGGTACAACCACAAACACAAAGGGATAATGAGTCAATGACGGTAGGCTCTCAAATCTCTCAATCAATCCAAACTAATTTTAAGACATTAATCGTTAATTGTTTGTGGTTCTATATTTTTCCTAGTTGGTTAGAGTATTCTCCTACAACTATTGGTTAACTATGGTGAACTATGCAAAGTACTTGTGGAAACTAAGAAACGTGAGTCGTATTATTTGCTTGATAGATTGATTCGACTCATCTTAACACTTCCGGTTTCAACCGCTACTGTAGAGGGATTTTCAAAGAATGAAGATATGCAAGAGCCGACTTCGCAATAGGATGTCGATGATTTTCTTGCCGATAGTTTCGTGGTTTACATCGAAAAAAGTTCTTGAAAATTTTGATTCGAATCCATAATTGATGAATTCAAAAGCTTAAAGGTCGTCGGTGATTTGTAATTTGTTTGCTTTAGCCATTGTTTGTGTTTTTGTTTCTATATGACTTTGTACGATTTTTTATTGAAGTAGTTCGTTTTTTCTAAAATTCTTTTGCCCCCCCACACTCATAAAGTTCAAGCTCCGCCACGGTCGTCAATAAATTCTTGTCACTATAGCCCTTTTTTGTAGTTAAGTAGTCATTCACAAAACACATTTGCAAACACACATGCACACACATTTTCATCACAATTTACTCATTCCTGTGCTTATGAAAACACAAACCGTGGTAATCATAAACTCTAAAACGTCAAGTAATGTACTGCTTCATTTTATAATTGTTCATCTCTCCTTGGTAATTCGATCAACTTTAATCTATTACATTAGTGTCTAAATTAAATCTCCAGCCAATCAGATTTAAGACACATTATCGCATTAAATACATGGGCTGCTTCATTGGGTTGTAAATTATTTAGGTTTATTAGAATAAAATAGATTAATAGTTTAAATATTATTTAATCTTCAAACTTTAATAATTTTTCGTTTATAACCTATGGATTTTTTTTCTCTTCTCGCAATTTGAACTCACAAGTGTTATATCAAGAGTCATAACAATAACTTGGCATGTACTAGTATAATTATTTGTCCTTCTACACACCTTTGCGCGGGAATAAAAATAAACCTACACCCCTCAAACTTCCACTCTCACTCTCAACACATACCAATAATAATGCCTTCATTTCCATCATCATCATCATCGCCTTCTTTCCAATCCTCCTAACCCTAACTCACGGTAATTCTTTTGAACCAATTAATTACCTCTAATCATTAATTTATCACTTTTTTTTACTAATCAATTAAATTTTTCTTTGTTACAGGTATTAACAGTGAGTTATTGCTAGAGGACGGTTATAGCGTAACGATGTTAATTGACGGTGATAAGTTTAATATAAACCCTAACGCTGTGTTAACTGGATCATCGTTAAATGATGATGTCATCGTTTTGGTTTCTGTTAGGAGTAGTGTTTTTACGGTGTCGTTTATAGGCGGTGAAGGTATAATGTATATCGACTTTGAATGTTTTTATAAAAATGTTTGGTAACGTCGGTGTGTTTAAGCATAGTTATTTATGACCTTATATGTTTTCGCTGTATGTTTCGTAAACCCCATTTTTTAAGCTTATTTTGGGACTTATATAAGTTTGTTGTCATAACCCGAAAATTGGGGCTTATGAAACATAAGCCGAAAACATATAAGCTAATGAGTCCATAAATAAGCTTTAAGCTTATTTATGAGTTTATGTGATATTGGCTTATATTTCTTAAGCTCATTTTTAAGCTTATTTTGGGACTTATATAAGTTTGTTATGACGACAAACTTATATAAGCCCATAAGTCCCAAAATAAGCCAAAAAAATGGGCTTACGAAAGATAAGCCGAAAATATATAAGCTAATATGCCCATAAATATTTATGAGTTTATCTGATTTTGGGGTATATTTCATTTGCTTAAAATTTTCGGCCTATTTTAGGACTTGTGGGTTTATATAAGTTTGTTGTCATAACAAACTTATAAGTCCCAAAATAAGCTTAAAAAATGGGGCTTATGAAGCATTAGCCAAAAAGAGATAAGCTCACAAGCCCTTAAATAAGCGTAAACAAAACACCTTGTTGAGTGTGTAAGTGCCAGTTGGCTGTAAATGCTACTAGAAGTAGCGGTTTAATTTGGAGCGTTTAAAAAAATTGCAACCTGTGAGTTGCATGGTACCAAACAAGCGTTATATACAAAACACCACACGTTAGTTACTTTAAAATGCTCCCAAAATGTCGCTGACACGAACACTAGGGTTTAAAACTGATGTGAAAAGATTTTTTTTAAGTGCCTAATTTTTTTGAAGGGCTAAGTAATTAGAAAAAGAAATAAACCTTTAAAGGTAAAAGATATCCAACATCAAGCGTTATTGGGCTAAAGTTTTGGGAGGGCCCGGACCCTCCCCTGCACATGGTCACCAAAATTTGAAGTTGCACTTAAACATTGGTAAGTTATTTACTTGTGGATTGTGATGATCCAAAACTTGAAAAAAATGCGCACTTTTGGACAGTGTTCGTGTAGTTTCAAGTTGGTTTAACTTGAAGAAAAACATAGAAGTTGTGCAAGAATTGACTTGATTCATGCAAGAACAAACAATATAGGAAAACAATACTTGGACATTACACATCCACTTATTTTGAGCACATTCACCCTCACACATATGTTGCCCTGTAATTATGTTAAGATCAAATATAGTATAGTCTTAGTATTATTACTTAGTTTATTTTTAAAGACAATATGTTTGTATTATTACTGTATGGGTCAAAACTGTGTATATGGGTCATAAGTCAACCCAAACGATCCATTGCATGAAAACAGTTATGTTAGGCAGTTATGTTGGTTGGTAGTTATGCCCCAAATGACACAATGATTAAGTAGTAACTGTCATTGGATAATTGTGACGTTTGGAAAGGTATAAATAGGTACTTTGTTGTAAATCAAAACATAACAATTCACTATCTATGATATATTACTTTGTTGCATACCTTATTGTCAAATATATTTCGTTTACTGTTACATTTCATACCACACACAAACACAGATTACTATGGCCATTTACAATCACTTGTTTCAATCAAAACGTGTTGGAAGCAAGCCTGTCCAACAACATACACTTGCCGGAGGTCTTCATGGAAGCGATCTCCCTACTCTTGGGTTTACCAGAGGGCAGGGGTATGATCTGTCTACATTCCACCTCCCCTATACCTCGTTCAGACTCGATGACAGGTATTGTTGTTGTTATTGAATACTTTGACACCACGATTTTATGTCAATTTGGTCAATTATCAATCTAAAAAGCTGTTTGCTTCGAAGGTTTAGATAGTAAACTTTCAAATGTGTGGTTGAGGCCTTGAAATTTTGCATAGATGGTTTTCCCAGAAACTATAAGAAGGAAGAGTTTTGCTAAACTTTTTGACAGTTCACGTGAGCATGGATTGATTTCATTGTGTTTTTGACTCATAAATTTAAACTGGAAGGAACTGTATTACGATAATGCATTGCGACTTGAACTGTACTTCTTTCATGTGTTTACATACGTTCTATCAGATATTAGTTATTGGATATGAACTATGATTATTGTTTTATGCAGTAAGCGAGATCAAGAAGCTCTCTTATAATGCGGATGGTAAAGCTGGGTACAAGGACGGGGATTTGGGGTCGGCCGAGTTTAATAAGCCCAAAAGTTTTGCTATTGACAAGAAAAACAACATTTACATTGCTGACAAAAGCAACCACGTCATAAGGAAAATAAGCAAATCAGGTATATATCGATATTTTAACATGAACAAAGTAATTCACAAGTTTTTATGCTTAACATTTGAACATTTCGTGTTCTTGTTTGTATTTAAAAACGTCAGTGGTACTTGTTAAATGTCATAATGAGATCATCGGGATCTCATTTCTACCATAACGATTAGTTTTAGTTGATTATGTCATAAAAGGCAACCCTAACGTTGGCACACATGACCCATGAAACCAAATTTATTTAAATGGTGGGCAGGCTAGGTGGGTTGTTCAGGTAAACGGGTTGTATTCGGGTTGAGTTTATAATATCTAGTTCTGTATTTTTTAATACCAACTATAAACAAGTTAGGTGGGTCAACCTGTTTACGATTCCGAACCGTTTAGAGTTTAGACACCCTAACCCATTTTCGTGCTGGTTCGGGAATTGCCACACTTAATGTCCTGTAATTTACAATCACATTATTCAAAAGGGCATACGATCTATTTGTACATGAATCTGCTACATGTGTTTTGCAAATTTGATTAAAGTTTGAGGATTCTAGTTGCGGTAATTTTGTATCTTTATTGTAACTATTTGTTTATCTTGGATTACTGGCATAATAGGTGTGACCACAATTGCTGGTGGAAATATTAAAAAGACAGGCAAAGCAGATGGACCCGCACAGAATGCTTCATTCTCTGATGATTTTGAGCTGGCTTTTGATCCTCAAAGATGTGCGTTATTGATTGCGGATCATGGAAATAGACTGGTCCGTCAGCTTAATCTAAAGGTTGAGGATTGTGCTGATAATTCTTCCGGATCTGGTAAGTTTTACGGATATCCTAAAACTTGTTGATTAGCTTCGATATTTATAATAACTTTTCAAGATTCTACTTAACACGCCTCTTGTATTTACATTGTCAGTCCTTGGATCAACTGCAGCTTGGGGTATCGGTCTCGGAGTTGCTTGTTTCATTGGCTTGATGGCAGGTTTTGTTATTCGTCCTTATGTCCTCCCATATGTAAGCTTCTCTAATAGTTCCATCACTATATGGTTCTTTGCTATACTACTCAGTAGAGGTGGCAAATTGGGCTGCTGTGGCAGGTTGGGTAACGGGTCAAAACAGGTAGGATGAGGTTGGCCAACCCACAAACACTTTTTTACCCCACTTTGTGTACTTTACTGTGATAAAAATAGAGGTGACAGTTACTACCCATATATCGACGAATGGGTTTACTTGGGTTATTTATTTTTATTGGGTCAACTAAGAGGAAACGGATATATGGGTCTAAACTCTAAAGTCACCCAAACTTTTTTATGAAAAAACCTCCCAAATCATTTTAATAATAATAAAAAAAACTAATTACTCTTGAAATTTATAATCATAAATGACACACTAACTGTTCATAGCAAAAGTAACTTTTTAGAGAAAGTATTACCAAACCAGTCCGACCCGCCATTTTTGCCACTTGTAGCTATAGGTATGACCTGTATATTTATCTAACCAAATTCTGTAGACAGGACGCTTCAGGCCATCAGCAACTCAACATGACATGGAAGCATTACCTAATGAATCTGGTGAAACTAGCGACCTTCTACTGCGTCACGAAAAGCGCACTTGCTAGCCATAATAATATCTACCATCTTTTCAAGAAGTTTCTTACATTATCTTTCAATCAACTCACTCTAATTTTCGGCCTTAACATTATTAGACCTCGACCCACTCCTATAAAACCCGTGTCTTTATTAGATTGTGATGTATTACCACAGCCTACATCTACGAACCCCGTGTCTTTTTTAGATTATGATGATTTAAGTAGTTAATCACTTTTGATTGCACCCTCAATCCTAATTTATCTTTAGATCAAGAAAATGTGCATAGAGTTGAAGAAAAGAACGACCTTTCTCTTGGAACTAGTGGGAATCTCGATAAGCAAATTTGTGCTAATTTTGCGAGTTTTGTGGAAGGTAGCAAGACAACTTCGTTATGAAACATTAGGTGGTGTTGGAAGCTTGGTTTTATTATGTCTAGTATCTATGGTAAAACTGTAATGAAACGTTAGTAGTGTGTAATTGGCGTTGATGTGACGAATAACCTGACCAAATGGTATGTAACAAGAAAGGCAAATACGATTTGGGGGCGTAAAGTGGTATGTAAATATTATTACGTGTTTCTGTTAATGCATGAGTCGTTTGATATCTTGGTTGGTTTTTATGTAATGTGTCTTGCGCGAGTCTTTATTGTTCTTGTCAAGTATGATGTTTTGCTGTACTGCATGCATCTCTGTGCTTTAGTATGATGTTTTTCTTATCTGTATATACTGTCTTGTCCCTTAAATTACTATTGCAAGCTCATTTACTCTTTCTATGAACACACCAAGCACCGTTATGGACATCATTGATCAATTCCTGGCACCCAAGCAAGTGATGACACATAGTTGAGTGTTTACCCGGCCTAAAACACAACCATAAGACCACAACAACAAATGGGAACAGCATCACACTTAATTGACCACAGTATTTAAACATTTGTATACATTGATGTTGACATGTTGATAAAATAGTAACATCTACAAACCGCTCTCACAAAATTCCGACAGACAAATGATAATACCATAAAGATCACGACACAACGCCTCTGCAGCAAACCACTTTCTGGTTTATCATTGTTCATAACACTTTCTGTTGTTATAATATGATTCTTTTCTGTCTGAATGGTTGAAACCGTGTTTGTGCTTTATTTAGTCATGAGCTGCAACAGTTTTCGTATATTGATTTTACAGATAACTGAAGAAACTAAATTATGAGAATAATATCAGAATTTCATGAGTTAAAAACATCCATATAACAGGCCTCCGCGACTTTCAACCCATTTGAGCGATTTCATTTTTAACTAGTATTTAAATAAAGTAGCACATTTAAAAGCCGTTAAGACATAAAATGTTACAACCATGTAAGTGACCATCAAATACAAGTTTCTAGCTAAATTTTTTCTCAAAAGATCCCTAACAGAAGCTGCAAGGGCTGGAATTTCAATGCAAGTTCGTATAGTATATGAGTGAAAGAAAGAAACATCTCAAACTATGCACAGTGGAATGTGATTCGTATTGGTTTGGTGTGGACAATTATCATAAGGTGACGGCGGTAACATTTGTTCCCATTTTGACTCCGACTCTTGTACATTGTAGTTTTTTTTTACTTATGATAATACCTTTTACCACCAACACTATTCAACCGTACGGGGAATACTTTAAAAACCTCTTTGGATAAATCAAAAGAAGCAATTACTAGCTTGAATTTTCGATAATAATGCCAGTGAATCGTCCCATTGTACAAGATACCATATACGTGCGCAAAAAATTATAGTTAAATTCTTCAAAGACTGATCTCCAAACATTTAATTTCAATGTTAAGACTAGAAAACGATATTTATGTGTACAAGTGTTTCTGAACCCAATTTACAACCTTGTAATCGTCTATGGATGAATCATAGCCAAAACCCATGCAAGGAATAGGTTCTTTAAGGTCGGGAATCTGGGGAGACTTTTAGTTTTATCACCGGTGAGTTGAGGATTAACGACTAAAAGTTCGATGTCGAAGCGTGTGAAACGAAGCCACGGTACCTTAACATGATTAAGTATGTTGCAATTCTATGTAAAGCATTTTAGTAAACACCGTCCATGCATCATATTCTTATACAATTTATACTATATGAACATATGGAGATGTCGATATAACACAACAACAACAACAGACCCAATCCCGCCGAGGGGGTATGGGGAGGTAAATGTAGACGGATCCTACCCCTACCCTGTGGTAAACCCGTGGGTAGAGACCTGCTCAACGAGACCTCCGGCAAGTGTATGTGCAGGTGATAAAGTAAAGAAATAAGAGCAAAAGACATAAAACAATAAAGCACAAACGCAGCCAAAGAAAGCACACCGAACAAGCAAACAAAGCATAAAGGGAGAAAGAAAACCGCGTACAAGCACACAGAGAGGCCAACAACAAAGCGCCGAAAACAAATAGCCAAGACACACCTAAAAGCGGACCAACAAATGGGGGCACAGAGCAAAGCAACCAAAGACGCAAGGAGCAAGAAAAGGCAGCAAACCTAAGGGAAACAAGAAAGCAACGCAAACCACGCACGGGGCCTAAAGGTACGGCAAAGCAAATAAGAGAAGGGGCAATGCAAAAGGGAGCGACAAAACAGCCTACAAAACACAAAGCAACTAGCAAAAACTACCCGCAAATCCTAATTCTATCCCTCCACCCCTTCCTATCTGAGATCATGTCCTCGGTCAAACAAAGCTCCATCATGTCTAGCTTAATTCTATCCTCCCACCTGAGGTTGGGTCTACCCCTCCTTCTCACCCCATCAACCACTAGCGCTTCGACCCTTCTGACTGGCGCTGACTGTGGCCTCCTCTCATTTTCAAAACAATATTTCCGACCTCGAGTTTTGCTCTGAAAACTCCGTTCGGGATCATGTCGAGCAAGGTTTTACCACAAGTCCATCTTAGCATCCTCAGTTCTGCCACCTCTACCCTGTTAGCATGAGCCTTTGAAATGGGCCAACATTCAGAGCCGTACAAAATAGCAGGTCTAATCGCCACCTTATAG
This sequence comes from Chrysanthemum lavandulifolium, assembly GCA_022545495.1. NCBI lineage: Eukaryota > Viridiplantae > Streptophyta > Magnoliopsida > Asterales > Asteraceae > Chrysanthemum > Chrysanthemum lavandulifolium. The sequence goes on along the minus strand of CM040241.1, from coordinate 25,100,143 downwards.
AATTTTCCCTTTAGCTTTAGGGGGATGTTCCTGTCACAAAGGACTCCTGACGCCGCCCTCCACCTCGCCCACCCCGCTCTAATCCGGTGGGTTACGTCCTCATCTATCCTCCCTAATTTGTGTACAATCGATCCTAGGTATCTAAAAGACTCCTTGGGTGGTAGGATATGGTCACCTATATGAATATCAATTTGTTCGTGGTGCCCTGCGTCGATCTTCCCAAAATCACATCTCATGTATTCAGTCTTCTCTCTGCTCACCCGAAGACCGTTGTCTTCAAGAGCCTTCCTCCAGTGCTCAAGTCTAGTGTTTAATCCTTCCGCGGATTCTGCCACCAACACAATGTCATCTGCAAAGATCATGTTCCACGGGATGCCCTCTTGTACCCCTCGAGATAACTCATCCAGGATCAAGGCAAATAGGTAGGGGCTAATTGCGGATCCCTGGTGGAGCCCAACTTCCACAGGGAAAAACTCTGAGGTCCCCACCGTGGTCCGTACGCGAGTCTTAGCTCCCTCATACATATCCCTAATGACTCTCACATATCTCTTTGGGGTTCCTCTGTCGATAAGAGTTTTCCAAATCAACTCTCGAGGTACACTGTCATAGGCCTTTTCAAGATCAAGGAACGCCATATGCAAGTCCTTTTGTCTTTCTCTATACTTCCCCATGAGGCTTCTGAGTAGGTGAATAGCCTCAATCGTGAACCTTCCCGGCATAAAACCAAATTGGTTCTCGGACACCCTCGTCTCCCTTCTCAACCTTCTCTCAATAACTCTCTCCCAAAGCTTCATGGTGTGGCTGAGAAGCTTAATGCCCCTATAGTTGCTACACTCTTGTACATCCCCCTTATTCTTGAAGATGGGGATGACTTCACTGAGTCTCCATTCTTCTGGCATCTTATCCCCTGAAAAGATCTTGTTGAAGAGGCAGGTCAACCAATCTAACCCCCTATCTCCCAGACACCTCCAAGCTTCTATGGGGATTTGGTCCGTCCCTACCGCTTTGTTTCTTCCCATCTTCTGTAGTGCAACCTTCACTTCTGGTTGACTAATCCTAGAATAGTAGCACTCTGTTCCTTGGGTATGGTCCTCTTGATCCGCGCTGCCTTCAGCACTTCCTTCGTTGAAAAGAGAGGAGAAGTACTCCCCCCATCTCTTCCTAATATCATCTACGTTCACAATAGTCCGTCCTCCTTCATCTTTGATATACTTTACGCATCCCATAGTGTTAGTGGCAATTTTATTAATAACTGGGACTTAAAACCATTGCCAAATACAAGTAAAGCATGAAATTACAATACTAAGTAGATGAAAAATTTGTCATAATCAACTCAACTATAATTCCCAACAACGAGCGTAACATATTGTTCATGTTTGTTCTTTTAATAAATAGACGAACTTCTTATTCAATGGTTCATGAAATGTGAACGTTAAGTTTGTTTGCGACCCTACTTAGGTTGCTAATGTTGTAATATTATAACAGCAAGATCTAATGACATTTGATTAATATATTTGAGTTGTATCATCAGTAGCCATAGAACCAAACAACCCAAACAATAATAGATCAATAGCAAAATGGTAAACATAGATGAATCGCACCGAACGAAATATTAGGGACATCCACACCGAGGGTCTCAAGAACATGAGTCATCAATAACAAACGTATCTCCATAACGCACCTAGACAAGAGCAAGAACAACCAAAACTACAACTAAACGGAATCGCACGGATCGAATTCCGTCCTTTTAAGTACGTTCGGCACCCCGTAAAGTTCTTTGGAGTCTACGAGCCAAGGCACTCGAGATTCATACGGTTCACACACATGAACGCCGAATAGCAACAACTCGAGTTTGCAACGTAAGATGGCGGTATGTAGAAAACAAGTTCGAGGCAAATGGCGTGACTTATTCTCCATATGTATATTTGTGTTTTCATCTATATTATTCAAGATCCCATAATGTTCTTATATATACTACTTGGCAAGGCGGAGCCAATAGGGTGGCAGGTGCTCAGCCACCCCCAACCGGCACAACTTCTTCGACTTATACTCTGAATTTCAGGGCACTTTTCATGACTTTCATGTAGTTTGGCACCTGCTACAAGGCTCTGTTAGAAACAGTGATCAAATCTCCTCTAATCCCTTATCGTGATTACGCTCAGCAGAAGATGACCTTTGTTGCAGCTGTTAAATAACCTGTTATGGTTCACATATGTTTTTCTTCTTCCATGTGCTGGAGAAATATATGTTGGAATAAAAACAAAAGCAAGAAATATTACCTTGATATTATTTATAAGTAGATATGGATGTTTGGGAAGAACCGACTAAGTGACGAAGCATATGTAGATATCAAGAGGAAGTAGCACAGTAACATGATTGTGTAAAAGTAACATGTGATGTGAGTGTGAGTGTACAGATAAAGGATAGACTTTTGTCAACTTCCTGGAAGAATGGAAAAGTCATACAAGTAGCAACAATTTTTTTATTGTTCATTATTTATGTTGATTTAGTTTTTGTGATACTTGTTTTTTTCTTATTATTTTAACCAAAGATTTTAGCTAACAAAATATTTTAGCACCTTTTATGGAGAATAATTTTTGTAATGACAATTTTTTAACATTCTATACCATTTATTTCATAATTTTCTTCAATGAGAATTGAACCTACACTTTTACAATTTTTAAGTTAATTGGCAACTCACATTCCATTAAACGAAAGGCTTTGGGTTTATGAAAATAAGTTGATTTGTGTATTTGACAATTGCCTCAAGTTATATAATCTTTTATAAAAGGGAAAATGATAAAAAAATGCATCGAACTTGACACTTGTTGTCATTGTGTGTAATCAACTATTTTTTTTCATTGTAACACAAACCTTTGAATTTTGTCATTGTATGTAGCCGTTAGGTGAATTTGTGTTATTGTATGTACCCGGGCTTAGCGTTACATCGTTAGTCCTTTTATATTAACGGTCGTTAGTAAATAACTTAAAATTTCGTTCTCTTACGCTTTTATTCGTTTTCATCCGTTATTATCGTTTTCGTCCGCTTTTATACTTTTTCGTCCGTTTTATACATTTTGGTCCAATGCTTTCATCCGTTTTTTACATTTTCGTTTGTTTACTTACGTTTTCCTACGTTTTCTTACGTTTTAGTCCGTTATTATACGTTTTCGTCCGTTTTTATACTTTTTCGTCCGTTTTATACATTTTGGTCCAATGCTTTCATCCGTTTTTTACATTTTCGTTTGTTTACTTACGTTTTCGTACGTTTTCTTATGTTTTAGTCCGTTTTTATACGTTTTCGTCCGTTTTTACACGTTTTTGCTCGTTTTCATCCATATTTATACGTTTTCGTCTGTTTTCTTACGTTTTCATCCGTTTTTATGCGTTTTGTCCGTTTTTTACGTTTTCATTCGTATTTATATGTTTTTCTTACGTTTTCAAGCTGTTTTATTCATTTCGCCTCATTTTTTTAAAGTTTTAAATCATTTTCTAACATTTTCATCTTTTTTACGCTTTCGTTGGTTTTCTTACTTTTCATTCATTTTCTTACTTTTTCGGACGAAAATGTATAAAACTTAAGAATACGGACAAAAACGTATAAAATGGATGAAGGTGTAAAAATCGATGAAAACTTAAAAAAGATGAAAACGATAAAAGCAGATAAAATGACGAAAACATATAAAAATGTAAGAAACGTTAGAAAATCGACGAAGACATTTAAAACCGGCGAAAACGTATAAAACGGACGAAAAGTATAAACGGATGAAAACGATTGAAAACGTGTAAAACAGATGAAACGGACGAAAACATATAAAACGGATGAAAACTTATAAAACGGACTAAAACGATAAAAGCGAATGAAAACGTGTAAAAGCGGACGAAACGTAAGAAACGGGCGAGAATAAGAAAACGAGCAAACGTAAAAACGGAAAAGCAACGGACGAAAAAGTATAAAACGGACAAAACGATAATAACGGATGAAAACGAATAAAACGTAAGAGAACGAAATTTTAAGTTATTTACTAACGACCGTTAATATAAAAGGACTAACGATGTAACGCTAAGCTGACTGGTACATACAATAACACAAATTCACCTAACTGCTACATACAATGACAAAATTCAAAAGGTTTGTGTTACAATGAAAAAAAATAGTTACATACATAACGACAACAAGTGTCAAGTTCGATGCATTTTTTTGTCATTTTCCCTTTATAAAAATAAATGCAAACTTCTAATCATGAAAGTTCATCATTTGAGTTCAAATAGGTCTACTGGCCTGTACGATCACTGGTTTGCAAAGAAAAACAATAAACGTCATTACTATCTTGAAATATTCGAGCCTCCCCTAATAAAAATTTCTGGCTCCGCCCCTGCTTGGCAAGGATAAACATGATCACATTCATCAGATGTGGTCATGGTCATGCATCGTAAATTAAGGAGATAGTGGATGAAAATTCCACTAAATCAGCCCTCACTCCCTTTTACCAAGTCAACACAAATTAATGGTACTTTACCGCATTTTAGGCTTGTATCGCATGCTGCTAGCCGTGTACAATCAGTTGCAACCTCAGCTAGTTGTACCTTACGCTTTGTGAGTGATAAAACTTACCAAACTCACTAATAATTCCAACAGCTAATCCAAACTATTGAGCCGGAGAAATGGGTTGCCAGCCAGCAAGTAGTTGTGCCTGATGGGCTAACTAGGGTTGTTGGGCCAAAAGACGCTGCTGGGCGGGAGTTGGTTGGGCCGAAAACGGTGCTCGGTAAGATTGAATTTGGGCCAGATTGTGCATCCAAGTGGACTTGATGTTGGTCCACTCGTTCCTTTATTAGTGGATGATTTGTTTGAATTATGTGTACGGTTCCCACTATTGGTATTAGATGCCAAATAAATTGTTGTGGAGAAGGTAGATGAATCAACTAGTGTTTTGACCATCAGAGCATAAACCGTTAGTTCACTCATTTTCAGAAGTAGCATATATTTTAGTGGTGAATATCGTTGGAAAAGGTTTAATGCGTCTAATAGTTTTGTGTTGCTAGTTGCTTCAAACCACAAACGTATCAAAACAAGAATACTTACACAAGACACATTCTATATCAGGTAAACCGATCGACATAACTAAAACAACAACAATTTTCTATTTAAAAAATCAACTAGTAAACACTTTTCTTTTGTAACAAGGGGTGATCTAGCGACAAAAGTACAAGTCTTTTAATGTGAACATTAAGGGTTCAAATTTAATGAGGAGAAAATTAATCTTCTTATGGCTATGGAGGTTTACTTGTGCCGACATTGAGCTATCAAAAAAGGTAATTGCCTTAGAATTAGTTTTGCTCGCAATATCGTGTCGAAAACTGAGATAAAAAAAAAAAAGAAAAAAAAGGAAACACTTTTCTTGTGGTATCGTACAAAAAAGAAAGAAACACATTTGTAAATGTTTAAATCAAAAATCCTAAAACAAACACAAATGCCTCCCATTGTTTCTTTATTGGTATGGGGACCAATACGTGGATTTGATGATTTAAATGAGAGATAAATAAGGTATTGGTCACTTGCTACTATCTCTAGCTCTATTTGTGTCAGCAAGTGCTTAATACCCCTTATTTGGATCCCATTTAAGTTTCCTTTCTTGCCGCCAAATCAACATATTGTTCCCCGTACTCTGTAAAGAAACTCTACAAGTATCTATTCCCCCTCTCCAACGTAGCCAAATTTTCTATAAAATAGGACATGGGGTGTTATAGTGTTTATCGGGTCGGGTTACTGTGGACATGTTAATCGGGTTCCATTGTTTTTTCTTACCAGCAAAATAAGTTACTGTCTAAAAAAATAACAAGGTAATTAAAAGTTTGGCTTTTAATACTATAATAACTTGTACTACTTGTGAAAAACAATCTAAAAAACAAGTTCCAATGAAAAAAACACACACACCAGTAGCTTTTATACAAAGATCATTAAAATGTGGAAATTTCAGTGTAGTGTTTTTAGAAATTTAACTTGTTCTTATTTTGTTGTGTCTGACTCACAATACCTTTTGCATACTAAATTATGTCATATAGTTTTAAGTGTTGGTAATATATGCAGGATAGCGAATTAGGGAAAATACGATGTTAGCTTGATATGCTTGAGAAGCTTTTCAAGAAAAAGCCAACATGAAGGTTATTGATGTGATACAATATCATAAAAGGCTGTGTCCGTTCTACTTGCTAATGTTTCTCATTGAACAAATTGGCAAGGAATGTCGAGAAGTTTATTAACATGTGCAACAAACTTGGTTGCAGCATCATGGGGGCACGAAAATCTTGTTTGTTTGGCACAAATTTGGTCTGTGAGATCAATAAGAATTGGTTTATAAGATGTTGGAAAAAAGACCTAATTAACTTATAGCTACTTTGAGATCAATAACAATTGATTTAATGAGATGCCGAAGAGTTGATAGGCAATAGAGTGTGCACATAATGTATGAAGTAGCGATAATGAACAATTTATTCACTTGTGCTTATTTCTACACAACCTTATGTGTGTATGTGAGTGACAGTTACATACTAGTGAGTCATAATAAGAAACACTTCATTAATGTCCAAGAATAGTTGGAAATCACTTGATTAAAGTGTAACGTGCTGATTATTTTTTGAACAACGAATTTATTAAATACTAGCAAGAAGCTAGAAATGATTACAAATTATGGAGATTAAGATTTTGAATCCAAATAGCCCAACCGAGCTTGGATAAAACAGAAAATCCATGCATATTTCTCTATACGGCTCAATCGATGCACATTAACAACAAAGCTAGAATACACGCTTGTCATGATATAAAAGTTGATTTTACTTCGACATTATACCCGAAAAAGTTGAAGATTCAAATCAAGTTGAAGTGTTCATTTAAGTGGCAAATGTCAAGTAAATCTCTCAAGTATAAGGCTCATGTTCAAGTGATTCACGATTCATCATCTCAAGCCTTTCATTCTTTTTAGAGAAAGTTCTTAAAGTAGACTAGTTGCTCAAGCACACTCTCTTTTTCAGATCAAAAAGAGAAATCTCAAAATAGCCCAGGGCAACCTGACATTTTGGCGACCCCTTATATGCATAACATGTATCCAATTTTTTTAATACACAAAGTACAAAAAGTACCGAGCAACTTGGGTTTTTTGGGCGACTTGTACTTTAGGCTACTTGTTTTTTGTCTTTTAGTAAGAAAAAGTGGGATACATGTCAAACATATAGGGTAGTCGCCTAACTACCCGGTCAATCTGAGCTGTTTTGAGGTTGTTGTTTTTTTTTTAAAAAGAAATACACTTAGACACTCGGACGAATTTAGGAATTTTCTCTTTTCTTTATCCCTTTTTACTATATTAACTTTTGGGCAAAAAATGAGTACTTACTCATCTACCCTTCATAATGTATCCACCTGCCCCATCCTTCCCAACTACCCAACTAGGTTTGTCATTCTTGCCTTTATGTAAGGGAGGTGATACTCACACCACACTTTTTGATTCATGCACCACTAGTTGTGCATTAAAGTATTGTCTTGTACAATCGTAATGCACAACTAGTGGTGCATGAATCAAAAAGTGTGTGTAGTATCAATCGCTTTATGTAACCTCGACATCTATTTTCTAATTCAAAGTCCTAATTTATTTCAAAAATTTAGCCGATATATGTTCATTTTTCCCAAATATTTAAACATTATATTTTCTCAAAACAACATAAAGGCGTTAACAATTGTGACACATCAACCCGAAAACATTAATCCGTGAACAGGGTCGGAACCAACAGATTTTCGTGGGTGCCCGGAAACCCATGATTTTTTTAATGTAGTATTAATTTTTGAAAAAACATCGATTTTTTCTAATTGCATTTTAAATTCACCTGGTTTATCGAAATGTGTTTCTAATATTATAGTTCAAATTTTTTTATGCACCCACCCGGTCATGTTTGGCTATGGTTTCGTCGACCGAGAATCGACCGAACCAAATTTAAAACCTATAGTAACAATGACCAACTAACCTGTCAATTAAATCTGAAATAACCGCAATGCCGAACTATTTAATCCCAACATTTGCTTCGCTGATGGTCGTGAGGATCAAATAGACACAACTTCAATAAGCTATGAATCTGTTGCGAATAGGGGTTGCTGAAGAAGGTATTTCTCACATCAAAAAAAGAGCAAAGAAAAAATAATAATGAAAATAAAAATAAGAAACAATTGTCGCTATTTGAGGCCTATAGCATGAGATGGCGTCGTTTGAACCAAAATCCATAAAACATAAACAAGCAAATGAAACGACGCCATTTTTATCCTGACATGAAACAGCGTCGCTTGTATGGTAAGTGTATCATATGGTAATTAAACACTTACTGTTGTAGTACTGTGTTATTTATTTACTTAAAATTACAAACAAATTTCATACTTGATATCTTGATTCTTTTACCATCCCTAAGGTTAACATAATAATTTCACATTGACAGATTTCATCAATTACAATTACGAAAATCCGTTTGGTTCCGACCTTGTTCATTACGTTGCAAGTCAGCCAAACACATTGACTCATGAAAATCCGGGCACCCACGAATTACATTACGTCGGAACCAAACGAATTACATTACGTTGCGAGTCAGCCAAACACATTGACAGATTTCATCAATTACAATTACAACACATTACAATTTTTTAAATTACAATTCCATCAAATTACAATTCCTTCCAAAGATTACAATTCCTTCAAAAATATTCTGTGAACCAAACGCCCCCTTATTTACTTAGGGTGAGATTTGAAATTACTATATTAACTTAGGGGCAACCGGATGGTAAAAGAATCAAGATATCGAGTATGAAATTCGTTTGTTATATTAAGTAAATAAATAGTAATCTCCCTGATCCAAATTTCTTGTCCCTTTTTTTTTTGTTTTTTTGAATGTTTCAAAATAATAGTATCTTTCTTGTTTTAACCAATCAAAGAAGTGTCGAGTAGGCGAATACGATATTTAATTGTTTGAAGAATGTAATGGTTTCACTTCTTTTTTATTTTTTTTTATTAGTTTTTTTTGTATTATTATTTTTAATATAATTTTAGGAAGAGTAAGTCTACATTAGGCTGTCCCAGTAAGCGATCTCAATCCCTTCATTTTCTCTGCCACGTCAGCTTTCTCTCTCCAGCGACATTCAGGCGATTGGGTGTCCCAATAAGGGCGACCATGATCAATTTTTTTTTCTTTTCCTTCTTTTATAAAATACTTTACAAATAAACTAAAAAAATTACAAAACTAAAATTAAAAAAAAAGAAAAAAAAAAAAAAAGTTGCGATCACATGTTACCAAACTTACCAATTAAAAAAAAAAAAAAAAAAAAAAAAAATAAAAAAAAAACTTCAACCTATAGAAACACACACACGCACTAAACACACATGAATTTAAAAAAAAAGAAAGGATAGTGACTATCGGTCGTGTACACGATCACTTCCTCCTCTCGATCGAATGGCCACACCAAGGACGATCGAATCATGAATCGATCGACCCATGTTCGATCGATATTCTTGGGAAGCCTTAAGTGTTTGATTTTGTAACATCGTGTGGTTGAAAATATTTATTTTAACGGATAAAAAGAGTTTTACTAGAATTTTTTATTTTGTAATCAGTATATATCTTGGCATCTTCATTAAAAGAATATAATAAAATAAAAATTTATAGTTGTATGTATTTGACAATGAGGGATGCTACATTCACTCACAAAATTCACACAAATCACTCATGCTGAGGTGTCATCCATTGATTGGTGAAATGAGAGAGACGAAAGAGAAATTATAATAAAATCCACCAATCAGTAGGTGACACCTCAGCGTGTGGGTGATTTATGTGAATTTTATGGTGGATGTAGCATTTCTTTGACAATTATAAAATGGTACTAAAAGATTAATGTTTAAGAACCGCCGCAACATATGCAATTATAAAAACTTCCTATTATTGCACAAAAAAAAAAGAATTCAATCTAAATTATCGTGTAAAAATTATAAAACAACATAAGGTGTTGAGGGAGTTATAGGATCGCGTTATAGCAAAAAATGTTGTTAGTTCAATATTTTTCATCTATAACTCCGAACTCACGTATAAGTTATACGACACCAATCAATCCTATAACCCTGCGTAACTTATACTCTACCAACACTAGCTTTTTTGGCTTTATACTTTCTTAGAGCGGACGGTGTGGTCTCGCCTTGCCACCGTGGCACTTCGCCGACGCTCGCCACCACACCGTGGTGCTTCGTCGTGGCTCGTCAAACAAGCCTCCTTCGTGCAATCGACGAACCAAAACGCTGACAAAGGTGGGCCCCAAGTGTGAGATTAATCTTTTTTTTTTTTCAATTTATAAATGGTTTGTGGGTTGTGTGTGTGCAGCATGTGCATGTGTGTGTGAGTTGTAGATGGTGGTGGTGGTTTATGGTTGTATATATGGTGGTGGTTGTGTATGTGAAAATGGAAGAAGAAGATATGGTGGTGGTTGGGTTTATTATTACCATTATTTTTTATATAGATTTTTCTTATATTTTAGCGATATAAGTTGTATATATATATATATATATATATATATATATATATATATATATATATATATTTTATATTTTGGTATATATGGTTGTATATATGTGAAAATTAAAAAATAAAATAAATTATAAATGTGGGACCCAAATGAAGAGGTTGAGGTTTGTTATGAGTGGGGGTTGTTGTGGTTAGTTGTGGAGAAGTGGGATGCTGATATGGCGCTGAGGTGGCACTGATGATGAGGGTATGCCTCATCGTGACATCTTGTGCTCTTAATTAGCATATTCTTTTATTTGTTTGTTTATATTTTCTTTCTTGTTTTTTATTACAGTGAAATACAATAACGGTTTTTTGTTTATGTTTTTTTGGAACAGCAATTGTGGCTACATGGCCCCTAGCCCAGAAGGTGTAGCGAGCCACACAACCAGGTTGGGTCAAGCCCAAAAGGCAATGACACCTTTCCATTTACGCACGCGGGAGGAAACCCCTATCTCCCTAGACAAGACTCGAACTTGAGACCTTGCCTAGGAGGGTAAAACCTCCATACCGCTAGACCACATGCCCGTTGTTTTTTTTTGTTTTGTTTATGTAGCGTGCAATGTGTCAATGTAAGCTAGGTAGCTATCATCTTTACCACACTTTTTTACCCTCATTTACTCTCTTTGCTTTTTAATGTTAAATTCACGTACATCACTTATTCTTACCAGAAAAAGTGACAACTTTTGATAAAACCAATTTATATTTATTTATTTATTTATTTACAGTCACAATAAATCTATACTATGATTAGGCTGAATTACTTGGATGTATAATTATTTACTTGAGAGATTCTATAATAACGTTCAACCCGGTTCACTTGGTTTTTATGAGACTTTATACCAAACGCAAATAATGTTTTTGCTAATGGCATCGTCTTCCTTCTTATGAGAAAGACTCGACCTATGGTATTTTTTAATCTTTATTCTCCACTTTATAGCGACCTTCATGAGTTAAGCTAATCTCATTTCCTCGGATTACCGTTATATGGGTAGTTTAGGGCGCAATGAGGCAGAGCCCCAATTTTTTGTTCGTAACTAGGGAGAGATAGAATGGAGTTCTTCATGAAAGTTTGAGACAAAGGGATATAAAAGACTTTCTCTATCGCCTCCTCGTTTTGAGACATTATGGCTTTGGGGTCAACCCCGGTAAGAAAGAGGGAATCCATGAAAACTTAGGATCTGGCAACATGATAAAATACTATCCTCATAATTAGACCATGTCCATGAGATTTGATAAAAGAAGATTGCAATAAACATACTTATCAATGAGTAGTTTATAAATAAATATATTTAATGATATATGTTTGATTTCAACTACCTTACATATTAATCTTGAAAAATGAATTTTGTAACATGAAACAAGAAAACAAGTACACAGTACAATAGATAAACTAAATGACACCTTTGACCCAACTGTTCTTTGCTAAGGGAGTTGATTTGAGCATCTTATAAATGATTGCGACACTTAAATTTATAGTGTCTTGACATATGTATCCTCACATTACTTTTAGTTATGTTCATTTTGTAAGGGTATACATGTCCAAACGCTTTAAATTTGAGTGTCTCAATCATTTATGGAAGTGTGAAAATCACCTCCCTTGCAAATGGGGCATGGTATAGGGACCCTCTATAGGGGGTTGCTACAGTACACACACATCAAAAGATTGTACTGTGTGCATCATGATGTTGTACTGTATACTTCACGATTTGTACTGTATACTTCGCGATTTGTACGATTGACTATAAGGAGTCCCTATAGTATATGTCTTTGCAAAGTTATGGCATCGTATTCAAAATTCAGCTACCAAATGAAACAATGAATACTTTATTTATGAATCATACACACACACACAAAAATCTCCTATCTTTTGCATTTATAAGGTTTTGGACAAAGTTAAAAAGACTTTACGAGCCACCAATAACAAGTTGATCATTAATATGAGCTTCAAATCCTCGTAGGAAAATGTGAAATTAAAATATGGATATAATGAAATTAAAATATGGATATAAACTTGGGTATGTAGTTATGTACTATGTAGGAGGGTGGTTGGGTAACATTATGAAGGACATTTATTCACTTAAATGTTTTTACCTACCCTTCTCTAAGGGTGGCAATTTTTGACACAACACAAAAATCAAATCGAAGATAAGCAAGTTTAGGTTGCGGATAAACAAGTTGTCGAAAACAAGTTAACCCGTATGACATGTTTAATAAATAGGTTATGTCTTGGTTTAATATTTTTTAAACAAGTCAACTCATGAATTCATTTAAATATATAAATTTATACTGTAATAAATAAAAAGTTTCGCCAACAAAAACCCTTAGAATTGTTGATTTGTTGTTAACAACCAATTTTCGAGAACTAAGCGTAGAATATTTACTACGTCCAAATAAAATCATAAATAATCAACAACAATTTTCTTGATTTTTAAAAACACAAATACAATGCACTTTTTTCATTAATATTAGTCAAGTGAGAAGCTAACATCTTTTCCATCAGCAATTTTTTTGAAAAGATAATTATAGCATTTCCCGTGAATAAAAGAGGTAACTTTTTGTAAAGTAAAACTTTAATAACTTGAAAATTAATGTCAAAAGTGAAAGAGGCAATGAGATTCTGGAAGCCCAATATAAGAAAACTTAAAGCAGGAATTTAGTGCAAGAACTTTGAGCGGGAATATGGGTTTTGGCGGGAATATAGGGTTTATAAATCTTGTGGCAGCCATGTAACCACATGATATCCACTTTTCAATTCTATGATTCAACTTCTTTCACTATGTTATTGTTAATATTTGTTCATTTTAAGAAAAATATATAGCTGAAATAGCTTCTGACTTGAGTTGATATAATTTACATTAGTTTATTCTATTGTTTGGGTTTGATATGAATTTCTTGTTTGTGACGGATTTAGTGGTAGAAGTGTTGGAGATGGTTTTGGTGGTTTGGGTTTCATGTTTTTCGGCCACGGTTTCCCTGTTTAAATTATATGTCACATCATGCTCACTCATCAGCGGTTCACCCGATGTTTTGATGGAACGGTATGCGAAATTGACTCTCGAACTCTTAGGTACGTGAGAGTAATCTACATCATTATATTCCCCCTTTACCCAATACACTTGACAAGAGGTTTAATTTTCTTTTTCAATCCTTTTATCTTCAGCGAATTAAAATCTCATGACTTGAAGAGTTCGGTCACGTGTAAGTGTTCCGGCCAGAATAATAGTCATGTGATGGCAAGCTGTATGGACTCTACATTGCGGCTTTTGGACTTGTAAAACTTGCATTCTTTTCCATTCTATTTAGTTAGCTAAAAAGATTACTTTTATTGACTTTTCTTTACTTTGCAGGCATGCTAGTGAAATATTACACGAATATAAAGGTCATCAATGTGAGGTAAGGACAGCCTCTTTCAGTAGAATTGAAAAATAGGCGGGTAGGATCATGAGTTGAAATGGGTAATTTTTTGGTACATGCTGATGTAGTTAACTTTTGGGTTTTGTTGACCAGTCATCAAAAATCGATTGGGTTTTATAACCTAAGGAGCTATGTCGTTGGGGGCTTCGAAGATAGCAAAGTTTTCTTTTGGAACCCGGTGAATGCTCGGTTATCAACATCAGAATCCTTCACTGCTCACGCATTAGTGTTAGAAGTGTTGGAGACGGTTTTGGTGGTTTGGCCTGCATGTTTTTTGGCCACGGTTTCTCTGTTTAAATTATATATTGTATGCCTTTATTTTGGTACCCTATCCTCGTGGTAGGGTGGAATGGACATCGTTACTCTTACCAGCAATTCCATGACGATCTAGATGGAAGTTTTTTCGTTGATAAGGAAATGCAATATTTATCCATTAGCCTCTCAATAGATACTCACTGAAAATACATTTCTAGACCACTATTCGAATTATATATTTTAGTTGTTTTCACTATCATTTTGTTGATATTTGTTCAATTATTGCAAAATTTATTCTTGAAACAGGTTAATTTTATTTTGCTGGGTTTGGTATGGTTTCTTGTGTGTGATAGAAGTCTTAAAGATGCATCTGGTGGTTCGGGTTTGATGTTTTTTACCCGTGATTTCGCTATTTAAATTATACAAGGTTAGATGCCACTCCCGTGCGGCAAGTGCCTTTTGCGTTCTTGTACACTAAGAGGCTTGGTTAACACTGGAGCTGTTAACAAGAGTATGAGTTGTTGACTTCAAAACTGTCCAAATAAAGACTTCATTTGCGAATCATTTTTTTTATTTGTATTATTTTTTTATTTTAGTGATATATGTTTGAGTTTGTTACAGTATGATTTTAAGACTTGTTGCTTAGAATGCTTATGTTGTGGGTGCTCTTAGATTTCTGCAGCTTACATAAAGTGCATTAAGATATGTTTTGGAAACATTGAATCAGATAATTTTGGAACACCTTTGAATGTAGCTTTGTTTTGTCTATTTTTCTTTGTATTTTTATCCGGCTTAAAAGGGTACACTTGAGTTAGATAAGAACAAGAACTGGATTGGTGGTTAGATTGTAGCAAAAGATCATCAGCTAAACATTAAAAAGTTACAGCTACCCATCAAAACAATTACCACACTACCCATCAAACTTCGTTGGTTTTATCATCAAACCTCGTTTTTTACCTCTAAAATTCAAGTCATCCGTCAATTGTACATGTAATGTGACATGTCGCACGATTATACCGTCATGCTCCACGTCATTTTCGCCCACTTACACAGCCACACAAGAAACATAAATCTGCTTAACTACAAATTACAAAACTAACCAATCTATCATTATTAAAACCCTCTTCTTAAAGAACAAAACTTTTATATTGTAACATGAGTTCACAAACCCCCACATACATTTGAAGATCTTGATCTTCATTAAGAACATGGTGATGTTCTTCAAGTTCTTCAACCATTCATCATTTAAACCATACACCGGGTGTCAAATGGGTTGACCCGACCCGACCCGAACTTGACCTGAACCCGAGAAGGCCTTATAAGGTTGGGTTGATTCAGGTCCAACTTAGCTTATCGGGTTTATCGAGTCAACCCGATAAACCCGATAGCCTTATAGGGTCGGGTTGACCCGATAAACCCGATATGCTATAATGTCCCTTTAACAAATCTATAATTTTTGAATGAATGCCACTTTATTATAGTCCATTGGTCACGATTTTTGAACAAATATATAAATTGGATCTTTGAACTTTGTTCTAGTTAGCATCAGTAGCTTAGTTGCTTTCTATATTTTATAAGCTGGTGCTACAAGAGGGAAAATAACGACATAACTACTGACCAAAAAATTTCAGGCCAAATGGCTACTTAATATACTTTGAACTGCTCGTTTATTCGTGTTATATATTAGGCTTTGGGAAATAACATGTTGCGTTGGTTTTCTTTTTAAATAAATCTCATGTTTAGTGATATTTTTATAAAAGAAGCAAATTGTGGGATGAGATTAGCATGTAACCCGATAACCCGATAGACCCAACCCGATAACCCGATTGACACCCCTACACCACTATATTTGATCAACTAAATCTTGCGGTGGTGGTGGAGTTAGTCGGCCAGTGGAGGTGGTGGGATGTGGAGATGGTGGTGGTTGGTGGTTAGAGAGGGTAGAGGTACAGTGTGGTGACGACAAAGGGAGGTGGTGGTGGGCTGGGCGGCCAAGGGAGGCGGCAAGGTGTAAAGATTACAGTAATAATATTTTATTGAACAAAATACATTAACAGCTCGTCCTTGATCCGTAACCCACATACTGACCCGAATCATGACCCATCAAGATTATCCTACAAACAGCTCGTCCTTGGTTTTTGGAATGGTGTCAATTAATTGTTTTGCATCCAAAAGCTTCTTATTATCTGGTGTCTTCACATTCTCTTTCTCTCTTGTCTCATCTTTGGATCGGTTAGCCTCCTCCTGGTACCTATCTCGATTGCTCGATTTATCATGGGACCGTCTACTCCATTTCTGAATCAGGTCTCTCTCACAGCCTGCAATTCTTCTGTTGAATAATCTATAGGAACCAAAGGTCGCATCTTTTTATCCTTTTGTGCATCCTCATCTTCCTCTTCATGGAATAGAGAAGGGGCTGTAGTTCTTTTTCCTGAGCCCACGAGACCAAATCCTAACGTTTTTTTTCCAACGGTGTTGTTTTGCCCTGATTGTGAAAGCAGTCACAGTTACCTGTTATGTGGAACCCAGGTGGTGGTTAATGAGTATAGATGCACACACAAGGCAAACATGATAATATCAGTAGATCCAAATATCTGGTCCTAGAAGTTTCGTTCACTGAGCTTAATTCATGTTCCTCGTAATTAAGACTAAATCAACGCTACAGTCTTCACACATGCACACTTAGATTTCAAAATATCTTATCGTAAGGGTTCATGTTTGTTCACTTTAGCAATCCATGATACATTAACATCATCAAGTATGTTCCAATTCTATGTCGTATATACACAGCGCAGGGAAATGGCCACCCATGGTGTTAGTGACAATTTTATTAATAACTGGGACTAAAAACCATTGCCAAATACATGTAAAGCATGAAATTACAATACTAAGCAGGTAAAAAAAAACATACAAAAAACCTATACAACTACGCACGTGCAACCCTTCGCCATTTTGCCATGAACACCGCCACCTTAACATACACCCAATCTTTCAAGCTATCTTGACACAGAAAAAAAGCATGTCTCACACGGCGGTTAAGAAGTAAAGTGCCAAATACTATCCAAAATGCAGTAACAAAACCAGCTGCCCCTCCAATATAAAACCATCTCTTAAGTTCATCTATGTCTTCACCATCATTCTTACTTTCACCAACTACAGGTGTTACTTCAAGTTCTTTATCTCCGGGACAATACTTGGTCAGCGGAGGTCCACATAGTCCAGTTCCAGTGAACCTTGATGGTTCAAAGGACTGGAGTTGAGTGCTAGATGGAATCCTCCCAGACAAGTTGTTATACGACACATCAAGATAATCTAACAAATTCATTTGAGACATGCTTGATGGTAACCCTCCTGAGAACTTGTTTTTGGATAAATCCAAAGTCAGAAGTTCTTTCATTTGACCAATGTCTTTCGGAATCTCTCCTAGTAGAGCATTGTGTGACAAGTTTAGTACTACTAATCCCTGCAGATTGGTAATCTCATATGGGATTTGTCCTGTGAGACTGTTAGTTGATAAATCAATTGTCTTCACCAATCTCAGATTTCTACCAAACTCATTTACTTTTCCTTGCCATTGAATCAACAGATGGTCATAGCTATCGTCATCATAGTATAACTTATGTGTATCATTGTTAATTCTAGTATAATGATGTCGATTCTGTTCCGTAAAAAATCCTTCATGAACCATGGAAGTGAGATTATGCACACACGATGGGATTGTTCCATGGAGATTGTTAAAGGACAAGTCTAAGATTTGAAGACTTGCTAATTGACATATTTCTGAAGGGATGGCTCCAGAAAAGTTGTTTGATTTTAGGCTAAGAGCGTACAACCTTGACAAGTTTGTACCGATCCAAACAGGAATATTACCATATAATTTGTTGGCCCCCAAGTCCAAAAGGCTCAACTTGGTGCAATTTTTCAAAGACAGTGGCAATTCTCCAGAGAAGCTGTTGTTGTATAAAGATAAGGTCTCGAGTTGTCCCAAACGTCCTACAAAGGGAGGAATATATCCTGATAAAGTGTTGTGGCCTAAATTAAGAACTTTTAGATACGTTAAATTCTTCAAGCAGTCCGGAAGTTGCCCGGTCAATGAGTTACGTGAGAGATCAAGAAATTCAAAGTTTTCATAGATTTGGCACAAGAAAGAGATTCCTCCTTGGAATTTGTTTCTGGACAGATCTAAGAAACTTATACGTGCCGGAAATGTAGGTACTGGACCGTAAAAGCTGTTGGAACTCAAATCTACTTTGTCGAGGTCAGGACTTGATAATGATTCTGGTAATTTCCCACTTATGTTGTTGAGAGAGAGATCCAAATAATATAATTGAGAAGGGCGCCATTGGTTCCAGAACTTTGTTGGAATTGTGTCTGAAATGCTATTGTTGGAAAGATCAAGATGATTAAGTTTTTTCATTTCTTGTATCGATTTGGGGAAACGAGGTCCTAGCTTGTTAGAGCTGAAATCAATATACTCTACACTCATAGAAAGGTTTGATACGTCATCATTAAAAAAATCTCCTTCGAGTGAGTTCATTGAAAGATCTACAATCAAAAGATTTGATTTTCCAATGTTTTCAGAGATAACACCTCTAAGAGAATTGGAAGATAGGTTTAGTTCTTGAAGTGTGGGTAGTTGCCACAATTTGTCACTTATTGTTCCATTTAACTGATTGGAATCTAGGTACAAGGAAAATAGGGATGAAAAGTTTTGAATCTCATCAGACAATGACCCTGTTAATTGGTTATTTGAAGCATCCAATTCATATAACATATTTGGGGATGTGCATCGAGACAAGTTGTTCAGAAAATCTGAAAGATTCCCATCAAACGAGTTGCCAGAAACATAAAAATACTTAAGCCTATTGCCAAGTAATGGGCACAACCAGCGATAACTTGATGAGGTGAGATTGTTGTTATCGAGATAAAGGTGAGCAATAGATGAAGAAGAGTTGACAACTGAAGAATATGGATGCATGACTTTTGAGAGGTCACATCCCGTTAATATTACAACTGATAGGTTTTGGAGACCTATAATTACATTTACCCAGTTATTTGCTTTGGCCAGAGAAGTTCCATCCATATCAAGGTCACTTAAAGAAGATAGAGAAGACAACCAATCTAAGTTTTCAATTGTACAACTACTGAGGGATTCTAGTGAAAGAGTTAGCAAATTGGTGAGGTTTCCAAATTCTGGAGGAATGGTTCCAGAGAAAGAGTTGTCTGAAAGGTCAAGGTTTATTAATTTGGTCAAGGAACCGATGAACTCGGGAATCGTTCCACTAAAGTTATTGCCACCTAGGTAAAGCCCTGTTAAATTTGTCAAATAACCAATGGACATGGGAATGGGTCCAACCAACTGATTCACTTCAAGGTCAAGAATAGTTAAACCGGTCAAGGAACCAATGGACTTGGGAAAGGTGCCAGTAAACTGATTATAAGAAAGGTCAAGAAAACTTAACTGGGTCATGTTACCAATGGACAAGGGAATGGTGCCAGTAAACTCATTTTCATAAAGGTCAAGAAAAGTTAAATGAGTCATGGAGCCAATGAAAGGGGGGATCGTTCCATGGAAAGAACAGAAAGACAAATCTAGAAGATTCAAGTATGTTAAGTTAAGCAATGAAATGCTAATCTCACCTCCAACACGTGTATAATAGTCGCACATCAGGTCAAGCATTGTGACATGACCTGTTTGGTTGTCGCACGTGACTCCACTCCATTTACAACAATCGTCTTCTTGTTCGGGTCTCCATGTAGAGAGCAGGCCGTCGGGGTCTAGAAGGCGAGCTTTGAAACCAAGAAGAGCTTCTCTCTCACTATCGATGCACGTATTAGTAGCCCCTCCTACAACCAGTTTGTGGCCATGGGAAGTGGCTGTTGTGGTATTAAACCATAGTAGTACAAGTGAAAAGATAAACAAAACATGAGTTTGCATAAAGTAAAAGCAAATATTTCCTCTCATAATGTATATGTTGTAAATAATTTGTATTGATGTTATTTTATCTGATATATCAAAGTATACACCTCTATGCAGCTTTATATAGAATTAGAATAGAATAATTGAATGAGATCGGATATATATTTGTGTGGTGCAGAAATTTATGGAAATAAAATTGGAGTCCCAAACTAGACGTCTAAAGTAAAGTCTTTGCAATTTGTACTTATTGCATGTTCAACCAACGTGATATCTTTTGGTCCCCCAACTCTTATGTGATATATATTTGTGTGGTTTTTATTCATGGAGAAAAAAATGAGGTCCCAAACTATACGTCTAAAGACTATAAAGTCTTTGCAATTTGTATTTATTGCATGTGCATCCAACATGTGAGAGATTGTGAAGAAGTTAAAATATCATATTATTATGTGTAAAGTATAAATAATTGAAGTAAAGCTCCTAAA
This sequence comes from Chrysanthemum lavandulifolium, assembly GCA_022545495.1. Taxonomy (NCBI): domain Eukaryota; kingdom Viridiplantae; phylum Streptophyta; class Magnoliopsida; order Asterales; family Asteraceae; genus Chrysanthemum; species Chrysanthemum lavandulifolium. Next base: position 25,079,488 of record CM040241.1, on the reverse strand, counting down.
TTAATGTTAGGATACTCGTAACTCCTAAAAACTTGTATTTATTAGAAATCCTTTTCTATTTCATGATATTTATTGATGAGTTTGGAGATATCTTTTTTATTTATTTTTTATTTTTTACTTTTTACACTTTTTGAAGTTTGACTAGTTGCTACTGAAAAAGTCACGACGTTTGAAAAACCCATGGCTTAACTAATTGCTACTACAAATTTTCAATATTTGAAAAAGCTATAGAAATTAAGTGATGTTGCTATATATGTCCAAAAAATTTAAAGTGGATGGTCCTAAATTGATATCTTATCTTTTTATCTTTTCAAAAGTATGCAAAATAACTTTGTACTATTTTGTTGAAGATATGATAAAGACAAAATTTAATGGTCTCAAAATAGACGTTAGGAAACTTTTACGAACTTGTATTTATTAGACATTATTTACTATCTTGTGATATTTTTTTAGGAGATAGGAAATTTCTTGTTGCTTTAAACTAGCTTTTAAAATTGTGCATATGCGGGATTGTTGAATAAAATTATTTTATAAAATTATGTAAAAAAAACTTTATTCTTATATAGTTCTAATACCCATGGTCCGGTCTTTTACATAAAGTTTTTAGTAATTATTTATATCGATTAATATTTTATATAGATTTTTGTTGAACATATGATTTGATGTTGTTTAACTGGCGTGATATTAAGGCTGATGTTATTTAAATTTAACTATCTATATCATATTCTAAACATTATGTGTGTTAGTAGCATATAATGACCCTTGAAAAACTATGCGGCGTTGTTATATGTACAATATCGTATATATTTATTTTTCACATCATAGTAACTTATGAGGTTGTGCCTTCATTTTGATATATAATTGCAGCCATATTTAACTTTTAAACCCGTGTATGCACGTGTTAAACTTATTAAGAGAAATAACATGACTAGTTATTGAACGTATAAAAAATAAATAAATAAATATAACTTTTTTTGGATATCCTTACACACTCTCATAAAGAGGAACAACATGAGTCATTCGTATATGTACAATCTTTATCACAGTATTTCATGTTTTCATTTAAATATTTGTAATTTCGTGCATATACATAAATTTAATATTTATCATGAAATGGGGGAGGGGCAAATTTTTTGATGAAAGATGCTTGAGGCATAATTGAACTCCCATTATTCATGTGATTTAAACCCGTGATGAAAGATGCTTGCGTATAAAGTGTATCTTTGCAAACTACGCCTCAGCGCGTCCATTAAGGGCGCCTTGGCAAAACCCCTACAAATATTTAGCACATCCTCAAATCAGCAAAAACATGCACATACACGCTAAAAACATGCAACTCGTTCCATAACAAGCTAATTATCTCATTAAGCTTACTGTAATCTACCACTTATTGCATATTCTCACTACCAGTAAGTTATGAACAGATACAGAATTAGAGACAAAACTTCACTTGATTTAAAAAGGTGAAACTTGGGACTACAGGATGAGCGAAATAGTTTCTGCAGATACATGACACTCGCTCAAAGATCTTAGAACAAATTATTCCAGAAGACGATGTTGGCGATATGTCAGCTAAATTGATCTTTAGATTTGACTTTTTATCAAACTTGTCTAAAAAAATGTTACTGAAAAGAAATGTACTAATGCTATAACAAAAGACGATAATACCACAATGATGACAACAAGGAGAGCTTTTAAGCCTTGGCTTTTCCTGCAAGACCAGTCTCCACTTTCTTGACTTCAAAAATGAGCATCCTCCACATCTTTAACACAAACATTTCAGCTTCATCGTCCAAAATAGACTGAAGCCGCTCTAACATCTCATTTGCTGTCACGTGTTCTTGAGTGCTTGACACAATATAATCTACTAATGTTGTCTCCTCCTCACCCAAAAACTCGGTTATTTTCTTGGAGATCCATGGTCTCATCCGTTCATGCAATCCATTCTGTATAAAGTCAAGATATATGTTATAATGAAAACGAAAAAAGAAACACTAATTTTAATATATGTACACTACCTAAGATCATTGCATATTCCCATACGAAATCCTTACCTTATTATAAACATATCTGATCCTTAAATAATATTAATCTAACAAAATACCTATGAGAACCCGTGAAGCATACACAACATTTCTAAAACAAAACAATATATGTAAAAAAAAACAATTATTTTGCAATGTCAGACACATATGTCAACAAGAACTCTAGGCAAAATACAGGGGAGGAAGGCATCCCTAGTTTGCTAGTTTTTCCTTCTTTCTTTTATCAGGAGAAAAATAGTTCACAAACCGTGTTTAAGAATACCTAGTGGCTATTACTCATGTAAGTATCCAAACTAATAAAAAGATGCCATATTTAACTATTTTAGTAATTTCGCAGTTAGACTATCTCCCCCTAAGCAACAAAGAGCAAGTTTAAGAATACCAAAAGTTCTCACTAATCGGAATACTTATATAATAGAATCATAAAACTGTGTTTGTGTGTCTAAATGCGTACAACTAGGTTCGCCGTTTTACAAAATATTCAACATTCATTAATAATACATAGAACAAGACTTGGCAATTAAGCAAGCAAGAGTGGAAAATGGGCGAGTGGGAATTTGGAAACAAGACTTGGCAATTAAGCAAGCAAGGTAGCTTTTTTGTGTGTTAGATCAAGTAGGGGACCCACAAACGCTCCTTTCATAAAACAAATTTCAATTTTATATGTTGCCAGTGCGGTAAATATGAGTACAAAAACCTATATTACTAACAAAAACATTTAACTTCAATTTACATAGAGATTTAGAAGGTTTTAATGCATTTTAATAAGCTTAGGATGGCTTCTATCCCATTTGACCCATTTCATCTTTTGCTCAATCCTTTCAGCTTTACCAATTTGGGACCAGACATAATCAAATCAATCGATTTATAAGTAAACTATAAAGCAAGAATTCTATACTAACCTTGTCATAAGTTGCCCAATTTATTGGATAAGAAAACAGCTCGTCCTTGGTTTTGGAATGGTGTCAATTAACTGTTTTGAATCCAAAAGCTTCTTATTATCTGGTGTCTTCACATTCTCTTTCTCTCTTGTTTTATCTCTGGATCGGTTAGTCTCCTCCCGGTCCCTATCTCGATGGCTTGATTTATCATGGGATTGTCTACTGCGTTCCCTTTCTGAATCAGGTCTCTTCTTTTGTATTTGCATGTCCAATTCGTTTTGCAAACTCAGCAGCTGCAGCCAAATTAGAAGATGGTGCAAGCGGAGTAGTTTCTCTCACAGCCTGCAATTCTTCGGTTGAATAATCTATAGGAACCAAAGGTCGCATCTTTTTATCCTTCTGTGCATCCTCATCTTCCTCTTCGTGGAATAGAGAAGGGACTGTAGTTCTTTTTCCCGAACCCACAAGACCAAATCCTAACTTTTTGGTTCCAACGGTATTGTTTTGTCCTGTCTGTGAAGCAGTCGCAGACTCCATCCATGACTGAGTCGTCACCAGTCCCATTTTGTGTACTCCTGTTACCTGTTATACGGAACCTCGGTGGTGGTTAATAATACAGATGAACAAACAAGCCCAAACATGAGACTATCCCTAGGACCGATTAAGCCCGAATGTTTGGTCCTAAAGTCCATTCACTTATGCACAGAACGTAAAACTGTTTTTCCATGTGATATTTCTTATGAAAGGCAAAAACTCACTCACATATTATACATCAACCCACCGTTTGGTTGATGGGCCAATCACATACCAAAGGCCTTTGGTGTTTTCCATATGATATTAAACGTAGTTTTCTGATATTTGTATAAATCTTTTTCTGATATTTGTATAAATCTTTTTAAATTATACGCTATCAAAAGAATGATCTAAGGTGTTTTTCGAAAACAGGGTATTTTCATTCTTCAAAGGATTAGAAATGTTCAATGCTCATTTTTCAAAATTTAGTAAATCTTGTTTTAACTTAATAATTAATTATAGTATAACTTATAACCCAATATTTAATAAAATGTGATATGTCATTCTAACTAAAAGTAAAAAACAGGAAGTAAAAAGATCTAGGACCAGGACTGGTTTTAACTGGTTAACTAGGTCAGACCTTCATACAAAAAGAGAAACGTAAAGAAAAAAATCTAGTTGAATTGAAAAACTTACCGTTGTCGTCTGCATCTGCCATTTCAATATCAGCGGTCGGGTGGTCAGAAGCCTTATTTCTGATTTCTGCCAAGCTTCCATCAATTAACATATCACTATCAGTTCCATTAGTTGTAGTACTAGATAAAAGCTCCAAGGCATGTTTTTGTTGTTCTTTATGCTGCTTCCTTTCCTCTTCGCCTTTCTTCTTCAACTAAGCTTGTATCATATAAATTTCACGCGTCATTTAATCTTATGTAACTAATTACAGGCTAGATTATAACATAAGACCATCTAATAATTAGTTTATAACATCTGGATATTAGGTGTTTTCACCAGAAACCAGCAGTTACCAACATACTTATTTCTTGTTCATTACTAATCAGTTTTAAAAAGTACGAGCATTTTCACGCTAACATGGAGCACATTAATCGCTAAGACATTAGTGCTACATTTATAAAACTGTATGTAACAGAACACGAAACTGAGTACATGTTTAGTGCAAGCAACATGTGGTCCTTGTTATAGCCAATACTAATGAAGCTGGAATTCGTGAGAGATGGAAACAAACCTCACCATCAATAACATTTTCTTTTATGTTTGGCGCAATTAAATCGTTGAACAACTATTTCATACTTTAGTTTAAATACATAATGATTATCTAGTTATATTATTTTCATTGCAATACATATCAGAACACTCTTTGTATAAAGCTACTTCAAAGTATTATATTTTAGATAACTGATAGAATTGATTGATGCAATATGTCTAGTCAATTTGAATTAGATGGTCCCAAATTATTGTTTTATTTATTCATGGTTCAATAATCCAAAAAATATATTTGTCCTGTTTTGTGGAAAATGATGAAGAAATAAAGTTAAGAATCCCACATTAGAAGTTAGAAGACTTAAAAGTCTTTAAAACTTGTAGTTATCAAACATCTTTTCTATCATGTGATACTTTTCCTCCTCAATACTTGTGATATAAATCAAAAGTAAGCTAATGGGCCCAAATGCTAAACCAAAACCAAGACTAAAAGATGAAGACTTTAAGTAGTCATTCACAAACACATTTGCAAACACAGATGCACACACATTTTCATCATAATTTACTCATTCCTGTGCTTGCGAAAACACAAACCGTGGTAATCATAAACTTTAAAACGCTGAAGTAATGTACTCTGTTTCATTTTATAATTGTTCATCTCTCCTTGATAATTCGATCAACTTTAATCTATTACACTAGTGTCTAAATTAAAACAGCAAGTGCATGCTTCTGCATGGCTAGTTCTGAATGAAACGTATTAATGTCTTGACAATGATACCTTAAGTGTACTCTTTGAAAATATAATCAAATTTTCCATATCATCTTTCACTATGTACTATGAAACTTAGAAAACTTTCTAAGAAAATATAATCAAATTTTTGCACATTTCCGTCCGTTTTTACACGCTCTCGTCCGTTTTTGCACGTTCTCGTATGTTTTTACATTTGATGTTTCGTCCGTTTTGCACGTTTGCATCCTTTTTCCACGTTTCGTCCATTTTGACGTTGTCGGTTTTGCACGTTGCCCATTCTTACGTTTTCGTCCGTTTTTGCACGTTCGTCCGTTTTTGCACGTTTTCGTCCATTTTTGCACGTTTCCATCCTCTTTTCCACGTTTCCATCCGTTTTTGCACGTTTTCGTTCGTTTTTACACGTTTTCGTCCGTTTTTACACTTTTTATACTCGTGTATAAATAATGTGTGTATAAAAACTTGTAAATACGGACAAAACGTCGAAAACGGACCGAAACCGTAAAAACAAACCAAAACGTGTAAAAATGGACGAAAACGTGCAAAAACGAACAAGAATGTGTAAAAACAGACGGAAGCATGCAAAAACAGATGGAAGCGTGCAAAAACGAACGAAAACGTGTAAAATGGATGGAAACGTACAAAAACGAACGAAAACGTGCAAAAGCGGATGAAAACGTGAACGAAAACGTGCAAAAACGGACGAAAACGTGTAAACGGACGAAAACGTGTAAAAACAGACGGAAACGTGCAAAAACATAAGGAAACGTGCAATAACGGACGAAAACGTGTAAAAACGGACAAAAACGGACGAAAACGAATGCAAACGTATGAAAACGGACGAAATGAACCAAACATGAAATGCCTATACATGTAATTTACTAACAAAATGGTTAACGAAAGTTAGAAAAAAACCTAAATCGGCAAAAAAAAAGTCGGGTACCTTAAATTGAGAAAAAAAAAAGAGTAGTACCTTTAATTGAAATTGGACCTAAGATGGGTACCTTTTTATGCAATTTGCCCTTTATTTATTCATGGTTCAATAATCCAAAAAATAAATTTGTCTTGTTTTGTGGAAAATGATGAAGAAATAAAGTTAAGAATCCCACATTAGAAGTTAGAAGACTTAAAAGTCTTTAAAACTTGTAGTTATCAAACATCTTTTCTATCATGTGATACTTTTCCTCCTCAATACGTGTGATATAAAACAAAAGTAAGCTAATGGGCCCAAATGCTAAACCAAAACCAAGACTAAAAGATGAAGACTTTAACTAGTCATTCACAAAAACACATTTGCAAACACAGATGCACACACATTTTCATCACAATTTACTCATTCCTATGCTTGCGAAAACACAAACCGTGGTAATCATAAACTCTAAAACGCTGAAGTAATGTACTCTGTTTCATTTTATAATTGTTCATCTCTCGTTGATAATTCAATCAACTTTAATCTATTACACTAGTGTCTAAATTAAAACAGCAAGTGCATGCTTCTGCATGGTAGTTCTGAATGAAATGTATTAATGTCTTGACAATGATACCTTAAGTGTACTCTTTGAAAATATAATCAAATTTTCCATATTATCTTTCACTATGTACTATGAAACTTAGAAAACTTTCTAATGGAGTGGTGGTCACTGGTGACTGGTTTTAAGAGACCAACTATATGAGTTTGCCAGATTTGGTTGTGGATGCTAAATATTAATCCATCAAAAGATTATATAAGATATGCAAAATTTGGCCCGAAGCCATTTTAACCTGCTACACAACCCAACCCATTAAGCCACCACTATTAATATGTATGTCAAAAAATTAACTTTTGAGAAAATGGAAGTATGGAACAAGCCAGATATAGGAAAATGAAGTATATTAACTATGAATTAGAAAACTCACAGTTAAAGGTTCCTTGATATCAAGCATACCAATATTGTTTACCAACAAGTCACCATATTCTCCAATGCACCATACTCCTACCCTAACAACTGCTTCCTGTTTGAAAACAGTTAAAACATTATAAATCGATAACATGTGATATAGGGAACAAAACTTAAAATTAATGTCGAAATTGACCAGATAATTTTTGGCTTATTAAGAAGGAATTGGTGGTACCTGGTCAACAGATGTTTGCATTGCTCTGTATAGCCATGGAGGCTATTAGATGCATTGGTTATCACAACAATTAACGCATGCCATACTTCATCTTTTACATAATTTCCATCCTATTGATCATTAGCATAAGAGTTAAGTATTTTATATGAAAATAAAAATTTAGTTCCAAAATAAGCATATTAAAGATCACAGAGAAATCCAAATAGGTGAAGTAAACGTGAAGGATTCATGGAGCATATTTACCTAGAAGAAATAATATAGTTTTAAAAATGTTTACAGTTAAGAGAATATCATGAACTATATAATATACATACTTGATAGACACTAAAGGTATCCCTTTTGTCCATTATGAACGGGTCCATTCTGGTTATTACAATTCTTACTAAGAGGGTGTAAATTTTAAGCTATAATATGTAACTGTGAACAATCCAAAGCACATAGCCAGATGTAATAAAAATGGGTAGTAGAAGAACTTGAAATAGCATTTACATGTACTTATACTGTTTGAAGTTGAAAAATATCATATATTCAGTCGTGAACTTTGCTAATTTCAAGATTTTATACCCAAATGGCCAAAAAAGACGTATTTGTAAAAAAAATACATATGTCTTGTGAAATTCGAAAGTTTTGGTATCTATATAACGAAAATTACCCTTTCATAATGCAAACAGTATGAAATTGGTCATCTAACACCTAATAGGTTAATAATCGTTTTGAAACACAAATCTAAACACCCCCTAAATATATGGACTCCAAAGTTTATACAGTTACACTAACCATTTCTTGCCATGTCAGCATCTGAATCGCCATCTCTCGAATTCGTTGGAAGTTCAGAGGTTATACTAACAGCAGTAACAGGAGCTTGTGGGGGTGGAGGTGGAGGTGGTAGAGGTTTATTCTTTATCCTTTCTTCTATCATTCCTATAAGCTTTTCACTAGCTTCTTTGTCAGCTTCCTTATCTTCATCAGTCACAAGACCGAAGGTAGCATAGTCAATATTATCTTTATTTTCTTCATTGTTATCATCCTCCTTTTTAACATCCTTTGATTCCTCCACGGAAGGCTTAAGAGGTTCTTTCTTGTCTTCCTCTTTACCAGCACCTTCAGCATCTGCTTTCTGATTCTTCAAGTTCTCTTTTTTCTTCTCAATATATCGCTTAAGATACTCATTGGTTGCTTTATCAAAATTTAACTGCATATACAAATCAAGGATTAATATTTATAAAAAATGAATGGATTAAGAATGATAGAAAACATGTAAACATGGCCAAATGCAAACACAGATAAAAAATGATCAGGGAAAAGTGAGAACGGGATGAACTTTATTGCTACGAACAGAGCATGCAATATGGAATTTTCGAGTTTTCACACACCAGCGCTTTGTTTAGTTTATGATATATAAAATACAATAAAACATAAAGACATCAAGAGTACACAGCGGAAGACTTAAGATCATAACAAATAAATAATTAATCGAAAGTATGCGTAACCTCTTTGCAAATGTCAAATCCCTCGAGCAAAGCAAAACAACCCTCGAGCAAAGCAAAACAAAGAAGTACTTATTGGTGTAAGAATAATGTCTTACAACCACGTTCTTGTACACACGTACTATTAGCGATTCGATGCGAATGCTAGTTCTTGATCACAATAGAATAACCAAACATCTTAGTTATGCTCAAGGTCACCAGAAATCCCTTACAATGGGGATTCACTCGTCGACCAAGACAAAGGGAAGAAAAGAAGAAGTTTGGCCTCTATTGAAATCGTGTACCAAAGGATGAATACAAGGGAATGTATTTATAGCCTTATGGTAGATGTCAAGTTTACTATGGTTTCGATGTGGGATTCCATAGTTTCGCCAAAAACAAGCCCAAAAGAGTGTTCCTTAAACCTTCTCTTGGCTCGTTAACTTTTCTTCATATCCGTTGACATTTAACGACCGATAGTCACTACCGATAAGTACATATCGCTCGTTAAGTCGTTTATTGTGATTTTAATAATTAAACATAATATTTTATATTAATTATTTAAACATCGAGTCTCATACGTAAAGTGTGCAATCCGTGGTCACGAGTTCGAATCCGGACATTTACGTATTGTAAATATATACATTTCAACAGCTCCACTGGATATGTTTACAAACGTGAAATGACATTAGTTAGCGTCTAGCAACACGCCAATGCCCCCAGACAACCCGTGTATGGTTTTCGGAGAAAACCAAGTTTGATGATTCATCATCATATTCATCCTTTGTTTCTAATACCATGTTAATAAGAATATGGATCTCACTCATTTCTTAATTAACTATTCATTTCTCGCTTTATGTGATTGATCAAGATTACCAATTCTTCCGAACATATTCCGAAGACCTTGGGCATGGCCATGCAAACATCTTAACAACCCTACGAGGGGCCAAGTAGTATTATACTTCAAAATAAATTTGAAGGAAACAAATCCCATTTGACTACAAGCGGGATTCATAAATTTCGCAACACTTCGAAACAACCCTTATAACTACCGATTCACGTATAGCGTTAGATTGCTTCACAAAATGCACTACATCCATGACATATCTCTTGTATCTCAAGTCGAGGATAAATATCCATGATATACTTAATGACAAAGATCCATAAAGTATCATCATGTGGATGGGATAAGTCCTATACTCAATTCATTGAATATCATCGAAATTAGTCATGCTACGCATCAATATACTTTCAAGTATATTCTAACTAATACTCGATTTGTCTTAATTCAATATCATTCCCATGTTATTGATTGACAACGGACTATTTAGAATAACTTAAGTTATTCAAGGATTTAAACATGCAAATACAGGACACAATATTATAAATGAAATTAAACGTATACCGTACTTTAATTCATTATAAATAATAATTGTTTAACATCCTTTATCCAAATACTAAATAGATCAATGCATGAGAATACTAGTTAATGAATTTTGCCACAAGTCATGAAAATCATACTTGTTTGACAAGGCGTAATTTCAATTAACTTTGATCTATAGGAATTTTGAGAATACTTATTTCAAGAATTCAATAAATGAATTTCTTGTATATGTTTACACATATCTTGATATTGTCATATCATTCCATAAGGTGCGTGATAACCTGAACCACCCTTTTATGACAATTATCATTCAAAACCTTAAAGTTTTAAAGTATTCTTTATTCTTTAATGTATAATGCAACTATGCCCTTAGTTGAGCATAACTAGTCAACATGGTCATCATCAAGGATACCATTACTAGAATTGAGTGTCATCTCAATTATACTAGCATCATTGTATACAACAATATGCTCTTTAAACATCCGTAAACATTTGAACAGTTATAGTGTAATGTTGGTGCCTACCAAAACTCAAGTTTTGTTGGCAATGACAATTATGAAACAAATTGTCATATTTTCATCCATAGAATCTAGGAGCATCTCCAGACTGTGGAATGTGATTCTAAATCCAAACATATTTCCTTTTAAAATATTTATTACACTAACAACTTTCAATGTTGTCAAATCATCTTGTAATCAAGCATGACACAACAATCTTACAACATGATGTACATGATGAATCTTCAAGTTAGACTTTAAGATCACATTATATATCCATCATGTTCTATTAGCCTCATTTATTTTACCGCATATGTTTATAAACATATATTCCAAGGTTGTATGTCTTATTTCCAAATCTTACAAACAAAGTTTCATTCCCAATTAAAAATTTAGGTGGAATGTAGTTGCCCATACAACATATAAGATTTAAGAAAATAATACTCCCACTAGCTTTCAGGAATACTTATGAGCTATCTTACTTTAATTTATTAAATCAAACATTGATTTAATATTAAACATAAGAATCATCTCATAGATGCATGCATATATCCATTCATGGATTCTTGCAGTTTGTACATATTCAAAGATTATTTGAATTCATAAAACTACTTTGTATTACTTATCGTCCTCGCAAAAGTAATTCCACAACAAAGAGTTATGACATTCATTGTCAAAATTTCATATCAATGAAACTAAGTATGACAATTATAATCTTTATATTTCTATTTAATGTATCTAGTAAAGAATATTCAATCATAGTTAATTGCTTAAATATGGTTAATATTATTATCACTAGACATGCATTAAATATGTGTACAATATTGTCCATATGATTTCTACACAAAGATTTAAACCACTAGGGTTTCCATCCTTTGAAGAAACTCATTAAGATAAACCAAATATCTAAAGTTGATTATCTCTATGGACAACATCTCTACATTCATAGTATGATTGATTTACCACAATTCAACATTTGGTAAATTCATCATTATGATTAACAGGCTTACCATGATCCTGTAACTCATATTCCTCAACATATTAAATATCCGAGATATCCTTGCGGATCTATGAATGATAATTCCATCATATTGAGGTCTATCATATACATGTTTAGCCTCATCATGATATTTGCTAGTGCATTTTAGAAGATTATGTATTTTGTAATTCAATCTTTCAAGATCTAAACAAAACTCCCACTTGCCTTTAAAATTTAAAGATTACCTTTAAATAGTTTAACAAGTAGAGCAACAATACATTGTTCTCTTTTGGGATATTACAAAAACATTGACAGCTTCCTAATATTAGTTTGTTACAACTCACTCTATAAGTAGTTTAACAAATTCGAACTTCATTTATAAGACTTAATGTGATTCATCACATTCCATAAACAAATGGTGTCTTATTAATCTTCTAGGTTGGAGTCTTATTGAGTATATTCAATCTATACTCAATCTACTAACCTTGATAACTTTTGGAAGAAACTATAGTTATCTTGAATCAAACATGCCAATAGATTTTGATTCTTCTAACTGAACATACCATAAGTATATGGTATTTCATTAGAATTAATATTGTAAGATAATCTAACAATATCTAAGATAACATCTACTATTTGGCTTACCTATTTACCAATAAAGTAAAACTTAATGGTACAATAGAATTACCAAGTCAATTGCATGTATTATAACACAAGTATTTTGACCAAGTCAAAAGACAAAACAGCTTATAATCCCACTATACGTTATAAGTCATTGATCACCTCATTGACTTCGTGCATATGTCTTAAAACATAGCAAGTTAACGTCTTACTTTATATTGTAAGTCTTGTATTAACAGACTTCATGTTTGTGACTTTACAAAATCATAAACATTTATAATTAAAGTAATTATGAACACCACCTCGGGTTTCAATTAATATTTCAAGTTAATATTTACTACATATATTTAAGTCATTCAACGAATACTCAAATTCAAAGTAGTATCAGATTACTTCATTTAATTATGTCATTCCATGAAATGTTCAATGTAAGAAACTGCAGAATCATCCATGCTCGTTCTCACGACACGTGGATATTTTACCTTGGGCTATAATCTAGTTCACGTTCTCACGTAACATAAATTGTAACTACAAGTGTTTCTTAAATATTGAATGACATAAATTTTGAAAATAAAGTAGTCTTTGTTATCATCTTGACACATGTTCTTAATAAGGCAATCATACATATAAAATATATAATTTCTATTAGAACGTAACTCTCTTACCTTGCGATCAAGAGAATCCATTTAAATCATATTTATATGTGTTGTATCTTGCACACAATAAAGATTTCTCCCACTTGTGCATGGAACAACATCATGTAGCAGATAAACAACACGATGCACGTTCGTTTATTTGATTAATATGATTTGTGTCATAGATATAACAAGTAGATGTAGAACTATATTGTTTAGTAAGGAAACGTACACGACTATCCTTAAAACATAAGTGTCTACAATTGGAAAGTAATTATCTTTGAAGATAATATGGGTTACTACACAGGAAATAAGGCTTGTAGCTCCCACTGAATTAGAAATCATTAAAACAACTTCTTATTCAGTAATGCAACACAAATGCTCCCATCAATCGACAACACCGTAAGTGTTGCATAACCGATTAAAACAACTTGCTTGCTTTTTACTTTCCTACACCTTTAAAGAACCATACGTAATCATTACTAAGATACTAAAAGGTGTGTTCTACTCTAAGAATGATGGGTTATCCATCAAAGTTATTAACTTGAAAAATTGGGTATGCAATTTCTTCCTTAACAGGCCTACCATGCCCATAATGGTATGTAACACCTTTAAAAGTTAAAGCAAAACAACTAGATAAAATATGCTAGTTTGCCTTTTACCAATTTTTGCGGTAATTAGTCTAGCTTCTAATTTAGTAACTCACATACATATTTTCCAGTTAACCAACATTCATGTTGTTACAAAAGAATTCATTCACCAAATGAAGGTAATGAAATCTTTATGGAAAATAAGATGTGCAATTCATTGCTATGAGTTACATTTAGAATTTAGACAATTCAAATGTTCCTATTATACCTTTCTCATTCATGAAAAGGAATAGGATTGAGTCTCATGCTTCTCCCATGGAAAAGAGACTTCGTTTGTCTTTTCGGTAAATTATTCTCGATCAAACATTTGTTTGAAAGCAGAATGGAACAATTTATTGATCAAAGACTAAGCTTCGTTTACGGTTAAATGTTGCAATTATACATTTAAAAGAATTACAAAATTCAATTTTAGTATTTTCGATAATTAACCTTTTCAAGAAAATTAAACACCCATGGTTCATAAACATATAACCATTTAATTTTCACTGAAAACTAGGATCCAAATTGTCATAATCTCATCACGCCAGTTGATCTGCTAGTAATGAACCTTATACAAAGTGGTAGAGCTTGTGCTCAATTGCCAATTTCAATTGCAATTCCTAGATTTATGGGATTTACATATAGCCAATTTCAATTGCCATGTAAAAATGTTTTATCCCATCTTATGCCTTGAGTTGCCGCTCACTACAAAACTCAATTAAGTTGTCCAACTTAAGAAACCGCAAAATCGTCCATGCCCGTTCTCACGACACGTGGACATTTTACCCTTTGATTACGATCTAAGTCACGGTCTCACGCAAATAAAAATAATCTTAGGTGTTTCCGTTTCGTTGGATGGCATACAACTTAAATTAAAGGGTAATGATTTTGATGTTAAATCAAATATGTACAAAGATGTCATGCATTCATCTTCGTAACATAGGTTTTATTAAAACATTTATATCTTGTTTTAATGTTTAAGTTTTTCATCATCAAACTTTAATTGAGGTATTGGTTTCACCAATCAAGGAATTTAGTGTTAATTATCATCCATTATACCGTACTTTTGAATAAGTGTAAACACTTAGTGTTTCGGATAATTACCACGGAAGTGGCGCATGGAATCAACACTAATTCGCCCTTAAGATGAGCTTGCACATTTAATGGCTTACTAAGTAGCTCCATTCGAACTTACAGAGGGCGAGGACCAGTGCAGCTAAAGCACAACCTTAGACATCCTTTCGGTGTATTTGTGCGCACTTCTTTAAACCCCTTTTATTAGTTCATTCTCATGGGTGAGCCGTTCAGTCATTTGTACCAAAGTCATCAATCAATTAAACGATTATGATTACTATTCTTAAAATACATGTTTCACCATTGTTTAGGTCAGTTTATTTTTCTTGTAAAAATACCCTTGTTACAAAACATAAACAAGCAAGTATTTAAAAAAATAAACAAATAAACAATAAATGCATAACAAATAAAGTCATGCATATCAATTAGCCACATGCAAACGGTTTAGATAAATCCTATTAATTAACCAATTAATATATATTGAGGTCTTCCCCAATTTTAGATCTATCAAAATTAGTGTATGTCACTTAACCACGAAAGACATACAATAAAAGCATATCCATGATAAAACATGCAGATAATTATCATGGACATAAAATTACACTTAACAATTAATGCAATTAAAACAGAGTTACGCATATACACATAAAGTTGCATGCATCTTAGGGTTTCTAATCCAATTAAAACTTTAGTTTACAAAACCCTAATTTAGGGTACCAAAATAAACGCCCCCTATAAAAAAATAGGGTTTAGGATTGCAAACCCTAGATCTATGCATACAAAAATAACACATTCATGTTTATTTTAATTATGTGTTTCGATAATTAATTACTTGTTATACAAGGCTCGTGATGCCATTGTTTAGTTTATGATATATAAAATACAATAAAACATAAAGACATCAAGAGTACAATGGAAGACTTAAGATCATAACAAATAAATAATTAATCGAAAGTATGCGTAACGTACCTCTTGCAAATGTCAAATCCCTCGAGCAAAGCAAAACAACCCTCGAGCAAAGCAAAACAAAGAAGTACTTATTGGTGTAAGAATAATGTCTTACAACCACGTTCTTATACACACGCATTATTAGCGATTCGATCACGAATGCTAGTTCTTGATCACAATAGAATAACCAAACATCTTAGTTATCTTTGAAGGTCACCGTAAATCCCTTACAATGGGGATTCACTCACGAACCAAGACAAAAGGGAAGAAAAGAAGAAGTTTGGCCCTCTATTGAAATCGGTGTACCAAAGGATGAATACAAGGGAATGTATTTATAGCCTTATGGTAGATGTCAAGTTTACTATGGTTTCCGATGTGGGATTCTATAGTTTTGACAAAAACAAGCCCAAAAGAGTGTTCCTTAAACCTTCTCTTGGCTCGTTAACTTTTCTTCATATCCCGTTGACATTTAACGACCGATAGTCACTACCGATAAGTACATATCGCTCGTTAAGTCGTTTATTGTGATTTTAATAATTAAACATAATATTTTATATTAATTATTTAAACATCGAGTCTCATACGTAAAGTGTGCAATCCCGTGGTCACGAGTTCGAATCCGGACATTTACGTATTTGTAAATATATACATTTCCAACACGCTTATGAGTGTGTCAGATCATATTATTTTAATCTTTAGCTGATAAAAAATAATCTAGTTTTGTAATCAAAGTTGACACACATACTTTTGTTAGAAGGCATAATTTTACGGATTTTTCAACAGATTATGTTACCGCTTTGACCAACTACCAAATTTGCGTTTTGGCTACTTACGCATTA
Source organism: Chrysanthemum lavandulifolium (assembly GCA_022545495.1). NCBI lineage: Eukaryota > Viridiplantae > Streptophyta > Magnoliopsida > Asterales > Asteraceae > Chrysanthemum > Chrysanthemum lavandulifolium. The sequence continues at coordinate 25,062,896 of CM040241.1, read as the reverse complement.
TATATTTAAACAAAGACAGCAACTTATACATTAGATATATAAACATAGCAACTTATATGTTAAGAACCGATCACCCGTTTCACCAAGGCAAAATGAACTACAAATACGAGTATGAGCTTCCGGACATAGATAGATATGTAACATAGCAGCTTATATGTTAAGAAACTGACCACCCTTTTCTCCACGGCATAAATAACACGTATTCTTTCCACTAAAATACTTCTAAGTAAACTAAAATGAACAGAGCTGGCCAAGAAAACGTTGGAATACCAAAACACTTGTGCGAGGTAATGTTTTCTAAGAAACTGTGATATGGACTCGATATCACGAAGTCCTTCCAAACTTTTTCACCACAACATCAATATGACACTTTATTACGAGAAGAATCATCATCACTACTCCTAATCCAACGCCAACCCAAAAGGTGGCGTTTGGTTTATTATTAGGAATGGATTTGGGTGCGTGTTTGATTATAAAATGGAATGGGAATTTAGATATCATATCTAATATTAATGTTTGGTTTATTGGTTGAGTTTGGGTTTTTAATTGTAAAAAAAAGTGGATTGATTGGGAATCAAATTCTAAACCCACCATGTAAGGTGGGTATGGGAAAACCCCTGTTTTCGGGTATCATTCCATCATTTAAAACCCATATCAACTAACCCAACACCCTCAATCAATCCCATTCCCAAAACCCTCAATCCAAACACACCCTAAGGTTATATTTCACAAAACTACCAATATTATCAAGCGATAGTAGTTATTTGGGTTATATAAGTGTGTGGTAACATAGAATCCATACTCTTGTTTTATTGGCGTTTCTAATAGAAGGCATGTGAAATTCTCAAGTTCAATTCTTTCTAGGTGTAAAAGCTCTAAAGTGGCCAAGCCAAATCCCGTGAATTAGTTAGCCAAAATGTCAGAAATCATCGTTACCCCGTTGATTGGTTATTATAAAGTATAAAAACAGCCTAACTCCTCCTAATCTCTCGCGACTAAATTAATTCCACATATCATATCAACAACAATTCAGTAAACTCATACAAAATATAAAAAGTCAAAATCAAATTAAAAAGTCAAAATTGAGACAAAAAGTCAAAATCAAAGAAATTCAACCCATTAACCTGAGGATAACCACCATTAGGCGGCAGCTGATGACCTGGCACACCATACTCGCCGACTTCATTCTTCCAAAAAAATGGATGGCCCAATTGAACAATCATCACACTCGTTAAGTATGTGCCTTTTTTTTAATTCTTTTTATATATTTTTTTATATAATTTGGTGTTTGTTTATTAATTATTTGTTTAAAAGTTGTGGGAGTGTTTATTGCTTATTTGTTATTGTAGCAGATAAGCAGTTTTGATGTGTTTGGTAAAAGCTGTAATATAACTAGTGTGAAAAAAGATTGCTCACTATGTGTTTGATAAAATATATAATTATAAAGTTTTATTAGGGTGTTTGTTTTAGCTTATATTTCCGGACTTTTGAAGAGCTAATGAGCTCGGTTTTGTGAGATTATGAGCTTAGCTAAGTTATAGGCTTCATAAGCTCATAGGCCCTAGAAATCGACTTTATTAGCTTTCAAAAGATGATAAGCCCATATCCCAGACAAATAAGCTGGAACTAAGACCCTGTAAGCAGAAAATGGTCAGCAAAAAGTTGATTATACACGTTTTTTAGTAGGTTGAGACCTGCTTTTTGGGAACATAATTTTGCAAACGTAATTAGTTGGATTCGTATAACTGATTATCCGAACATTAGGTTTGGTTAACATGATTACTTTATTGCTGGATCCTTATTTGGTTACTGGAATTGTGAAGCTCTTAGTACTTTTATGAACCAGGATGAGTTTTAGGTATTGTGTAAATTCATGTTTTGCTCGATTAGTTTGGATTGTAAACACAACCAACACAAGTAGTAATGATGATGTCCATATGGGTAATGTCTCTAATGTTTAAATGATTTTTATGCAGCATGATGAACCATTGGTTGAAGATGTGGTCACAAGATGGTATCAGGCTCCTGAGCTGTTACTCAACTTTTCTGATTATACCGCTGCCATTGATGTGTGGTCTCTTGGTTGCATCTACATGGAGCTTATGAACAAGAAGCCTTTGTTTCGTGGTAAAGATACTGTGCATCAAATGCGCGTATTAACAGAGGTACATTTGTTTTTTTAATTAATTTACCAACTGTTTTGCCAAAGCACGCAGTGTAACACGTGCTTTATAAAATATCATTATAGCCTTGACTATTGTCTAAGACATGCAAAAGGGATTCCTATATATGAATGCTAATTATGGCAATGGGTTATAAAGGGTTAATTATTGGTTTGAAAAATGGATCCAAACATTTTAACCTCCACTCAATTATTATTTTTTCTTTCTTTCCAAAATGGGTATTTTAGGATTCTAGAATATTCAACTTTAAGCGATTGTCAACTCATTCTCTTCTTAGCTAATTTGTCTGACCTGTTTGACCTGTTAGAGGTAAAACACAACCCAGAATTGGCCCATTCATAAGTAAATGACTCGAAACTTCCACCTCTAATGGTTTGATCTTGTTCCACCTCTAATGGTTTCTGTTGGATACTTGTACAGTAGTACTAGTATAGAAACTTAAATGCTATTACTAACGCCAATTCTGTTTTCAGCTTTTAGGTACACCAACTGAATCTGATCTTCGGTTTATTCGAAATGAAGATGCACGAAGGTATCTCGCTCAACTCCCTCAACATCCTCGCCAGTCATTATCCACGGTTTTCCCACACGTTCATCCATTAGCCAATAATTTAGTCGACATAATGTTAACAATGGATCCAACCAAACGAATCACAGGTAATAATACCATACACACCTCTACTATCTGTTACTTAAAAAACACACAAAACTGAACAAAAATACTCATCTCTCGTTTGCAGTTGAAGATGCATTAGATCACCCTTATCTTGCAAGACTACACGATGTAACTGATGACCTATTGCCGCGCTTAAAGAACTAGTAAGATCTCATTTTAGTTTCTATGACACTTATGTTAGTGTTCTTGTAATCGATAGATCATGTACTCATACCTAGTTATATGCGCAGGCAATTACTTTGCCTTTTTAGAATTTTAAATGTCTAAATAACAAGGATTCATTTAGACAGACATTGCTCATATATATAATTGTTATCCATTTTATCAATGTTTTCTTTCTTTATGTCATGTTTTCAGGTTGAAATAGATGGGGGAAATGTGGGGTAAGGGAGTCGGGTTAACATGGGATGAAGCTAAGATGCATGTACACGTTTGTACTTTCCATTCTCTTATTTTATTCTGTCACGCATTTGGAAAATGGGGTCTCATATTAACCTGCGTTATTCTTTTGGGAAATTCTCATGTTTGACTTTTCTTTAGGCTGCTGCATTATTCTTTTGTGACCTCTAGTTGTTCAGATATTCTTTTTGTTGTATGGGTTGTAATTTTTCTTATTTAAATAGTAGGTGATAACGGCTACTCCTAGTCAAATTGAAAGTCAGATTTGTATTAGTGAGGCCCTTGCTCGGATTTGTTTTTCAGAATGGGTTGAGAAAAAAGATGACTTAGAGGCTTTTTGTCTCCTTGAGGTTGCACAACAAGTTACAATAGTCTGCTACTAATCACGTCACTGGTAAACATTAGTTTTATAACATGATATAAATATGGCACCATTAACTTGCATATAAGAACTTTTAAGTTATTATTCATCGTCTGATAAATGTATTCTTAAAAGGAACAACTGACATGGACCTGATAACAACTGGCGTGTCTGCAAGTGAGGGATTTGTGGTAGTCCATGGTGATAGTGTAAAAAGAGTATGTAATGGTGTACTCACAAACAAGGACTCAAGTCACACTATCAACTCAGTGAAGAACACTGCATCTGATACGTCTGACTTGTATCGTGATAGGCACCACTTATAGCGGGTGCTAGCTCCGTTAGAATGAGAAGAGAATAAGAGATTGATTGACTGAAAAACCTGGAACTTTCATTAACCGTAAAACCTTAAATAGTAGTTTTGAGATAACTCATAAAACCTAAACACTTATCCTATCACAATTTAAACACAAAGTCCTAACACAGTTGAAACACCTATCCTAATAACATAATAAAAACTGATAGTTATCTAGCCCATCACAAAGTCCTTGTGCCAAGCTGGAGGAACCGACACTCGTTTTGTTTTCACTTTGCCCCTGCTTCAGATTCCTCAGGTGTAACACTCCATTCTCCTTCAGAAACCACTTGTCCTCAAGGTTATAAGCTGGATAAGTCGCTTGAAAATCGGTCAGCCATTCCCACGTGGCTTCCTCTGGTGATTCCCCAGTCCACTGTACCAACACCTGCTTGACTGGTATTCCATTCTTCAACACCGAGCGAGAGTCGCAGATTGCTAATGGCTGCTCCACGGGCTGCCCTTCATGAATCTCATCAGGAAGACCAGCCACAACTTCATCTCCGGTACCTGAAAATAGTTTAAGAATAGACACATGGAATACCAGATGTATTTTACTCGTAACTGGTAGAGCAAGGCGATAGGCCACTTTCCCGATACGCTCAACCACCTCATACGGTCCATAATACCTCTTGGCTAGCTTGTGAGAAAGGCGCTTAGCTAAAGTTAGCTGCCGATATGGTTGCAACTTAACGAGCACCTTGTCACCAATATTAAACTCAACCTCTCGTCGCTTACGGTTAGCCTTAGTTTCCATGCGATGTTTGGCAATCAACAAATTCTGCCTAAGTTGTCGCAACAACCCATCCCGTTCCACCAATAACTCGTCCACTGCCGCTACCTTTGATGATCCTGGTGGATAAGGAATGATCGTCAAGGGCAACCTCCCATACAACGCCTGATATGGAGACATTTTGATACTACTGTGAAAGCAAGTGTTATAACAATATTCAGCCCAAGGCAAAAAATGAACCCACTGTTGAGGCCGATCAGTCACCATAGCCCGCAAATATTGCTCCAACCCACGATTAACAACCTCAGTCTGACCGTCCGTCTGGGGATGGTATGCCGTACTATGATTTAACTGCGTTCCACTACATGCAAACAACTGCTTCCAAAACTGACTGACAAAAATGGGGTCACGATCAGACACGATAGTTTTAGGAAATCCATGATGCTTAACCACGATTTCCAAGAATGCCTCAGCAACCTTGTGTGCATTGAAACTGGTTGGCAAGGCCCCAAAATGTGCATATTTCGAAAAACGATCCACCACGACAAAGATAACCGTGAACCCCTTAGAAACGGGCATTCCTGTAATGAAGTCCACAGATACGTCCTCCCATACGGCCGTGGGCGTCGGAAGGGGCTGCAAGTAGCCACCCGGTGCCTGGGCGAATATTTAGTTTGTTGACACACAAGACACTGCTTGATAAAGTTTTCTACAGACTCGCGCATTCCCTTCCAATGAAATAAGGCAGACAATCCCACCATCATCTTTTTAGTGCCGCCATGCCCCGCGCTAGGCGTCTCATGAAACTCGCGTAACAAAGGTGTTTTCAGCTTTGATTCCTTTCCGAGAAAATAACGATCTCGATATATTAACAACCCATTCTCACGCCGAAACCCCAGCGGTATTTCCCCACGATCCAACTTCTGGTGTACACTAAGTAACTCATCCAGAGATTCATTCTCACGTCTCAAATCAGGAATTAATCCCACCAATGGCTGGCTCATAGACATGAATGATGCAGCGACAACCTCCTCATCCTCAAACATACGCGACAACGCATCAACAACTTGGTTTGTCACTCCCGGCTTGTACTCAATTGTGAAATCGAACCCCATTAATTTCCTCACATACTTCTGCTGGAGCGGAGTCTGAATTACTTGCTGCATGAGTTCTTTGATACTCGTGTGATCGGTTCGAATGATGAACCGTCGCCCAATTAAGTATTGACGCCACTTGTAGACAGCTTCCACAATAGCGAACAATTCCTTCTGATAGGTGGCCGCCACACGCATACGCGGTCCTAAATTACGACTGAAATAGCTAATGGGTTGGGTGCCCTGGATTAAAACCGCACCAATTCCGTCACCCGATGCATCGGCTTCCACAATAAAGACCTGGTCAAAATTTGGAAGACCCAATATTGGAGCATTAGTTAATTGCTGCTTAAGAATGTGAAAAGCTTGTGATTTCAGTTCCCCCCATTTAAATCCATCCTTTTGTAGGAGATCGGTTAAAGGAGCAGCAATGGTGGCATATCCCTTAATAAACCGTCGGTAGTATCCGGCTAGGCCCAAAAATCCCCGTACCTGACGCTGGTTCGTAGGTATCTGCCATGCAAGTACCGCCGCTACTTTCTTAGGATCCATCTCTACACCGCGTTTCGAGATGATATGCCCTAAGTATTCGAGTTCCCCAGCCCCAAACACACACTTGGAGCGTTTCACATAAAATTGGTGTTCCTGTAGGCACTGTAAAACACATTGCAAATGCTCCAAATGCGCAGTAAGAGTGGAACTATAGATTAAGATATCATCAAAAAACACAATTACGAATTTACGCAAATAAGGAGAGAACAACCGGTTCATAGTAGCCTGGAATGTGGACGGAGCATTGGTGAGTCCAAATGGCATGACCAAGAACTCGTAATGTCCATCATGTGTGCGAACAGCTGTCTTGTAAGCATCCCGTTCGTGAACACGAATTTGGTGGTACCCGGCTCGTAAGTCTAGTTTAGTAAAGATGGTAGCACCCCCTAATTCATCGAACATCTTGTCAGCCGTAGGGATGGGAAACTTGTCCTTCACGGTTACCGCATTTAATGCCCGGTAATCCACACAAAAGCGATAGCTACCGTCTTTCTTCTTAACTAACAACACGGGTGAAGAAAAAGGACTATTACCGTAGCGGATAATTCCTTGACTCATCATCTCGCTTACCAACTTTTCCATCTCCCCTTTTTGGTAGTGCGGGTAACGATAGGGTCGTACATTAACCGGCTTAGTGTCGGGAAACAAATGGATTCGATGATCGATTAAACGATGAGGTGGTAGAGTTGTGGGTACCTAGAAAAGGAAGTCAAACCGGGCCAAAAGCTGATTGATTTCAGGGTGTCCTGGTTCAGTATTCACATGCCCCGTTCCATGGTCCTCTGGCTCCCTATGTAAGCTATGTAACTCATAAACCCCATAGACGTCCTCTGTCTCCAATAACGCTTGCATATGATGGAAACTAATTTTCTTCATACGGAATGACTCGTCTCCTTTCAAGGTATATATCATATTTAAAAGAGTGAATTCCATTGTTTGTTGCGCATAGTCATGTGTCACCTTCCCTAACTTTTGCAACCACTGAATACCCAGTACAACGTCGGGACCCTTCATGGGCAATACGTACAGATCGACTTCCATCGTCAATCCCTGAATATGAAGAGTAACTTGTGGGCAAATATTCTCACACAATAATGTCTCCCCGCTTCCAATATAAACTTTGAATTTCTTAGTCGTTTTGATTGGCAAACGCATTCTCTCTACCACATCAGGTTGAACAAAATTATGTGTACTCCCATTATCAATTAGCACGTGAACATCACTAGTACCAATCTTGCCCCATAGTTGGAGAGAGCGGGGGCTGCCATGGCCAATTAACGAGTTTAGAATGGAAATATCCCGCTTTCCACTACTTCCTCAGCATCCGTGTGCGTCTCATTACTGGTGTCGTCACCCTCGTCTGCCATACACAACAAGAACTTACCTGGACACTTATGACCCCGCATCCATTTATTATCACAGTTGAAACATAACCCTTTGTTGAGCCGTTCCTGGCGTTCAGCTGGTGAAATCCACGTAATAGCAAGTGGTTTAGTAGTAGGAGTGGACATTGGTTTAGTGGGGTTTGGCAGTAAAGGTGGTTTTCCAGGTTCTGGTCGAGACACAGAGGAACGCGTGGTCGACTGAGATTGAACAAGGCTTCCTGTGGCCACCTGTTGTGATGTAACGCTGGGTGATTGGTCCGCAAAGCGTGCTTCTGTTATGCGGGCCAATGAAAAAGCGTCACCTAAGGTGGTGGGTTTTGATACTAAAAGTTCTCGTTGAAGATTCGGTTTAAGACCCGATATATAAAACGAGATAAGCAAAGTTTCAGAGATGTCTGTTACCCAGTTCATGAGCTTTTCAAATTCACTCTGGTGTTGGTCCACCGTACCAGTCTGCAAGAGTTTGGAAAGGGCTCCTTGGGGGTCCTCATATTTAGAAGGCCCAAAACGATTGCGGACGTTTTCCACAAATCCGTCCCAAGAAGTGATCAACTTGTTGCGTGTCATCCACCTATACCATTCCGCGGTGTCCACCTCCAAATTGAAACCAATAATACGAAGTCGCTGATCCGCCGGTGTCTCAAGAAGCTGGAAGTATTCGTTAATGGCGAATATCCAACTCTCGGGATTGGCTCCATTGAATTTTGGAACATCTAACCGCATCGAACGCGGTATCGGTCCTTGATCACCGCCTAACCCTGATCCGTGACGTGACAAAACCAAAGCTTTGGCTGCTTGCAATTCTTGGTTTAGTGCTGCAATCTGTCCCATGAAGGCATCAGATTTTTCCTTCAAAAGTAACCGGATGGCTTGTTCGTTCATGGTAACTCGATGAAAGCACCAATTGATACGTCTGACTTGTATCGTGATAGGCACCACTTATAGCGGGTGCTAGCTCCGTTAGAATGAGAAGAGAATAAGAGATTGATTGACTGAAAAACCTGGAACTTTCATTAACCGTAAAACCTTAAATAGTAGTTTTGAGATAACTCATAAAACCTAAACACTTATCCTATCACAATTTAAACACAAAGTCCTAACACAGTTGAAACACCTATCCTAATAACATAATAAAAACTGGTAGTTATCTAGCCCATCACAAAGTCCTTGTGCCAAGCTGGAGGAACCGACACTCGTTTTGTTTTCACTTTGCCCCCTGCTTCAGATTCCTCAGGCGTAACAGCATCTGCCAAACACCCAGTCAGCAGAAACAAAGCAAGCCATCCAAACACCGTTCACAAGATGATGATTCTGATGAGCAAAATCTTGTACATGTGTCAACAGATGTAACTTTGTAATGCTAGAAGTTTAGTTAAGTTAGTTATTAGTTGAATTAGCTAGCTTTAGTTTTCCCGCCAACACTTAGTATTTAAACTCTTTGTACTCTCTCATTGTAACCAACAATTTCATAATTCACAAATCATTTCCAAATATGTCTAAGATGTTTTCTCTCTAGTTTTTTGATAGTATGAGAAAATGAAACTGGTTTAAGGAGGGCTAAAAGTTCTGCTTAACATTGAAGGCACAAAAGGTGTTGCTGGTTTAAGGACTGGTCCAATAAGATGTAAGTTGGGTCACAACTGGTTAGGGTGCAGAATATGCCATGGGCTGTTGTTGACCCATTTTTCGAAGCCAAATTGGCCGAGACATATCAAACACATGTAGCAGCAAAGTGACGTAGCACTAGAACTATTTATGTTACCATTCACAATAATAAAATTTGTCAGCTGACTATAGTATTAATGGTAAATCTACTGGTGAAACTCCTGGGGGAAAAAACATGAAAATGTGTTTGTTATTCGATGTTGAGATCGGTGAAGTAGAAGAAAAAAAACAAAAAAAAAACAAATCGTGATTGCCAATTATCTATTCACGTACGCAGCGGGAAGACTAAATAACATTTAGGGTTTTTGTTCTGATTACCATATTAGATTGGTAATTACAATATATACGTTACATAGATTGGTAATTACAATATATAAGTTACATAAGAATGATTTATAAGTAACATAAACGCGCTAAATCCTTATCTAATGTGCCGAAACATATGAACAAACAATGTCATCATAAAATGGTGTCGTACGGTGCTACGCGTTGTTGCTGCTCAAGATGAAAACAAAATTGTTTTTTGTCTGGTGGCGGAATTTTTGTTGAAACCCAATGAATTTTCATGCTTGTTAAATTTCAGGACCATTGACCTCAGCTTGGATGCAGGATTCTATGGTGGCTCACATGAATCTTTTATTGAGGATGTTCATGAGGTATGCCGGTAAAGAAAGAAAAAAAATTTCCACCCATTTATGGTAACTATATCTGACAGTTTCTACTCATTTCGTAATTCTTAGGCACGGTGAGGTTGTGCTCACCAAACACTTTTATCCAAAGTAATAAGTGTTTTCAAGAATGAGAACAAACTTTATATTAGTTACTGTATTTTGAACTACATTATTTAGGAGATTTCAAGCTTCCAAAATCCACTTTTGGCAACTTTCGACTTGTTTGACAATCCACTTGATCCGTTATGACACATTTTAAAAACACGGGTTGACCTGTTACCCAACCTGGCACCCCTTTTACCTCAGTTCTAAGTTCAACTGTATGTAGAGGTGGCAATTCGGGTCGGGTTCGGGTTGTCAGGTTAGTGGGTCAGAAAATCCCAACCCAAACTTGACCCATTTAAATCATCGGGTCAGCCATGTTAACCCTAACCTGTTTAGCCATAACCCGGACCTAACCCATTTAACCCGTATATATACTTGGGTTGGCGGGTTAAATAGGTTACACGGGTTGAATCGGTTCAGCGGGTTTCGGGTTAACCCATTTAACCCTTTTATATACAAATTTTGGCACATTACACGAGTTAAACAGGTTTTTGGGTCGACTCGTTTAACACATTTAACCCGCATAATAAAATATAAATAAGTTTGAGTTTATAAAAAAAATCTTAAACGGGTTGGCGGGTCGACCAACTTATTTTATTCTCAACCCGAACCTGACCTGTTTAATAAACGGGTTAGATAGGTCGACCCAAACCTGACCCGGAATCTAATTAGCACAACCCGAACTTGTTTATTTTCGTGTCGGTTTCAGGTCGGGTTTCGTGTCGGGTCAAAAATTGCCACCCCTAACTGTATGTATATCTGACATGTATGATCATTTGGCGGGTTCGTGCAAATTTGAGAATAACATATAGGAACAAACCTAAATGCTTAAATTTGATTGAATCTTTCTTTAAGAAGTTCGAGGAACTGTATGAGCAAGAGGTCAGTTGATTTCTGTATCAAGAGTTTATATTCATATTTGATTTTTGCTGTTTAGGTACTTTCACTTGTCAGCAGAATCGACGGTTCCAATGTATCATCTGAAGAGACAAAAAATGAACTAAACACAATGATTGCAGACACAATCACGAGCAAACTTCCCATTGCACCATGGGAGGAGGGGATCTGCAAAGTACGTGCAAAGTATCATACATACTGTTTAAATCCTCCATTTCCAAGGGTTCCGAAAAAAAGTTGGTATTGCCCTACTTGCAATTCAGAATTTACAAGACAAGCGCAAGAAGAGGATTTTGATTTTAGTCAACCCCCAAAGAGGATGAAGATTCAGAGAGAGTTTACCCGAAGTGGTTTAACGGATGGAGAAATCGGAGTATTGGGAATTAGGCGTCAAGGAGGTTAGTTGTCTTACTTTGATTTTTTATGTCAAACAAACTTTTCTTAACTTGAAAACTGATCTGAAGTTATCTAATATCAGATAAAAGATCAGTATTTGTGTTGAGATACACAATAAGCTCTGTAACTACTAACGGAACTGTATTTTAAAGTCGTGGAGTAATAAGAAAATATGTCTCTGCAAAATACAAGCCTGATCTACAAAGTCAAATGAAGACAATGGGTGGTCATAAATTATTCCAATATTGACATGGCTATATTGTAACATTTGTTTATGGAAAGCACATAAGCTCGTAAGCCCAAAAATAAGCTTAAACAAACACCCCCCAACAAATAAAAATCATTGGCGATTATCCAAAAAAAAAAATTTGACCATATAAAAGTCAAAACTTCTATAATAATGCCTCATTTCGTCAAGTATGTTTTTAGCAAAAGTAAAGTTTTTTTTAAAACAAAAGTAAAGTTTTTTTTTAGCAAAAAGAATATCATTATTCGGATTTCTAATTTGCTTTAAAGGCTTATTTCAGGTGCCTCGTAATCAAGACTAAAACAACGTTACAGTATTTACACCAAACATATAGATTTCAAACGTAATATTTAGCCTATATCGTAAAGGTTCATGTTCACTTTAGCAAGTCATGATACTTTAACATCATCAAGTATGTTGCAATTCTATGTAAAGCATTTTAGTAAACACGTTCCGAGCATCATATTATAATATATGAACATGTGGAGATGTCGTGTATCACACAACACGGGGAAATGGCCACCCATTTAGTGGCAATTCTATTAATAACTGGGACTAAAAACCACTGCCAAATACAAATAAAGCATGAAATTACAATACTAAGCAGATGAAAAAAACACACAAAAAACATATAAAGCTACGCATGTGCAACCCTTCGCCATTTTGCCATGAACACCGCCATCTTAACATACACCCAATCTTTCAAGCTATCTTGACACTGAAAAAAAGCATGTCTCACACGGCGGTTAAGAAGTAAAGTGCCAAATACTATCCAAAATGCAGTAACAAAACCAGCTGCCCCTCCAATATAAAACCATCTCTTAAGTTCATCTATGTCTTCACCATCATTCTTACTTTCACCAACTACAGGTGTTACTTCAAGTTCTTTATCTCCGGGACAATACTTGGTCAGCGGAGGTCTGCAAAGTCCAGTTCCAGTGAACCTTGATGGTTCAAAGGACTGGAGTTGAGTGCTAGATGGAATCCTCCCAGACAAGTTGTTATACGACACATCAAGATAATCTAACAAATTCATTTGAGACATGCTTGATGGTAACCCTCCTGAGAACTTGTTTTTGGATAAATCCAAAGTCAGCAGTTCTTTCATTTGACCAACGTCTTTCGGAATCTCTCCAAGTAGAGCGTTGTGTGACAAGTTTAGTACTACTAATCCCTGCAGATTGGTAATCTCGCATGGTATTTTCCCTGTGAGACTGTTGGTTGATAAATCAATTGTCTTCACCAATCTCAGATTTGTACTAAACTCATCTACCTTTCCGTGCCATTGAATCAACAGATGGTCAATATAGCTAAGGTTATCTGGGATAGACCCGGGTACACCATAAGCAAAACTCGTATAATAATGTACATTCTGTTCCGTAGACAATCCTTTTTGAACCATGGAAGTAAGATTATGCACACAAGACGGGATTTTTCCTTGGAGATTGTTAAATGACAAGTCTAAGATTTGAAGACTTGCTAATTGACATATTTGGGAAGGGATGGCTCCAGAAAAGTTGTTTGCTTTTAGGCTAAGCGCATACAACCTTGACAAGTTTGTACCAATCCAAACAGGAATATTACCATATAAATTGTTGGCCCCCAAGTCCAAAAGGCTTAACTTGGTGCAATTCTTCAAAGAAAATGGCAATTCTCCAGAGAAGCTGTTGTTGAATAAACTTAACGTCTCGAGTTGACCCAAACGTCCTACATAGGGAGGAATATGTCCTGATAGAGTGTTGTGGCCTAAATTAAGAACTCTTAGATACGTCAAATTCTTCAAGCTGTCTGGAAGTTGCCCGGTCAATGAGTTATGTGACAGATCTAAAAAACTTATACGTGCCGGAAAAGTAGGTATTGGACCATAATAGCTGTTGGAACTCAAATCAACCTTTTCAAGGTCAGGACTTGATAATGATTCTGGTAATCTCCCACTTATGTTGTTGACAGAGAGATCCAAATACCTCAAATGAGAAGGGCGCCATTGGTTCCAGTACTCAGTAGGAATTGTGCATGAAATGCTATTGATGGAAAGATCAAGATGCCCAAGTTGTTTCATTTTTCGTATCGATTTGGGGAAACGAGGTCCTAGCTTGTTAGAGCTGAAATCAATATACTGTACACTCATGGATATGTACTGTGATAATACCGGTGCCATTATCATTGCAAATGAACCTGGTGTTCAAAAGGGTGCCAAACACTTTCGTCGGAAAGTTCATTACATTCGAGAAGTTATCGAAAGTGGTGATATTCGTCTTTTAAAAGTTCACACAGATGACAACTTAGCTGATCCTCTTACTAAAGCTATGCCTAGCACAAAACATGTTGGGCATGCCAGGAACATTGGACTTCGACCAGCTAGTAGTCTCATGTAGATCTGTTTATTTTAGTATTTGAATAATTGGAATGCTAAGCAGTTTATATTATGTAATGAATTGATTTAATGGTTATTATCGTTTTCATTTATATCAACTGTATTCTATATTTGCATGTTTAAATCCATGAATGAATTACTTCATTCAAAACTTGTCCATTGTCAGTTGACGGTACGGGAGTACCATCAAATTAAGACAATTGTGAGTGTCTTGGTGACTTTTGCCAAACTCACATGTTGTTCATGGTGATGAGCATTGGTGACCCAACCTCAGTATTCCTTTGCATGGATCGGCGTCATATAGTGAATCTCAAAAATGGTTATGTCTATTATCCTTAGACTTGAGATGCAAGTAGGTCTTGAATGTGTGGAATTTCATTCCTTGATATGGTTAAACGCTATCCTGAATAAGGTAGTTATAAAGGCCATCTTCAGAAGTGATGTGAAGCACATGAATGACACGTGCAGTCAAAATAGGATTTGTTCCTCCACACGTTTTGGAGTTAATTGGGCCCCTCGATGAATTGAACAGATGTTTGTATGGCCGTACCCAAATGAGATTAAGATGAATCTTAATACACTTGGTAATCTTGTTCAATATCTAGATCGAGAAACATAATAGTTGAACTATTAGAATGACATTTGATACCATGTTGATGTTCAACATGGTATCTGTAACAAAAGGATGGATGACATATAAACCATTTAAATGAGATGTTTAAGAAACTAACCTCACATATCTCTAGGGGCATTGGCGTGTTGCTGGACGCTAACCTTTGCTTGTATAATTACTTGATTATTATGACGTGTGCAAGTGGGAGCTGTTGGAATATGCTCAAGTCATAATAAATAATTATATGGCTAGACGTATGTGAGCCTATGGGGTCACACACTTATACACTGAGGTACCATTTAATATAACGTGAATATTGTATTTACGTTATATTATACCTACGTAACTTAGGATAAATAAAGGGATGAGAATACAAGGGATAAATACTAAATGTATTTTTTGGTCATACAAGTAAATACTTTGTAATGTATTAGTTGGTTATACTTGTAAAGAGTTTTTTTGGTCCAATCAAATGGCTCCATTTTTTGTCCAATGAAAATCCTCCACTATAACCACTAACAAAAGATTATTCCTCTTGTCCCCTTCTCTCTTAATATCATACGGATATTGAAGATTTAGATGAGAAGTGTGAAATGTTTTCATTTATTCAAATAGCTTTTGTTCTCTAGTTTATTGCAAGAACTATTAGTTACAAAGGGTAAAAAGACTAGCATCTATTTGGTACACCAAGAAGTGTAGTGTGTTTCTACATAGAGGTGATCAACCTTATTGATCACTTGGGTTTCTTGTATAGCTCGGGGTGTTAAGAAAATCTCCATTCGATCCTACCGAATCACGCTACAAAGGTATACATTTATTTGTTATTCTTATCGATTGATCATATGGCTATATGGATCCGTTGTTGGTGATGATTTCGCTGCGTTTATATGTTTACTTTATGTTTATTACATTCATCATCCCCTTTATATTGTTAGGGGGAACTCCACTCCACGCTGTCGTTGGAGGGTGGTTTCTCAGAGAACCGTGATGAAGAAAAGAAGAGTAAGGGGTCATGTATATATGCAACTGGAAGTCATGAGTATCAAGTGGTGTGCATAAGACCTTACATAGCATCTGCGGATGTGTGAATGTTAGATGGGTTTGATCGTGGATTTGAGACGGATGTACAAGCTTTTGTGGAATATGACCATGCCATGGGTAGATCGATCACTGTCATGGGTAGTTCAATCACAAGGTAAGGGGTTTATGATACATGAATGTGCGGTGAGTTTCGAAGCTATGTTGGAGCACTTGATGACTTTGTTAACAAGCGAAGCATAGTATATGACACTTACTAGAGAATTGAAGGAGGATACATGCCTAAAGGGACCCTGTTTTGAGCTAAAGTTAGTTGCGGGTATTACTATTGGTGCCTTGATAAAGGCGGTCCCCGGTATGGTTCCGGCACTAGTTAAAGCTACTGCGTATCGAAGAAAGCTAACTATCACCACTAAGGTGGAAATTGTTAGAATATTAGTGTGTAAAAGTTAGAATATAAGTTTAGGCGGCTAGTTGTAGTTTAGTTCAAACTTAAAGAGGTTAATCATGTATTAGAAAATCTCCCAACCTTCTCAATTAATAATTCCTTGTTCACGAAGTATTAGGTTTCTCCCCCTTATTCTCTATAAATAGAGATGAAGGGTGAGGTTTATTTGTACCTTCTTTTCTTGCTCACATTTAATAAAAGTTTGAGTGCAAAATATCTTTTTTGTGTGTGTTGGTGCTACTCGACATTTAATAACCTTTTGTCGAGGTCTTGTTGGAGTAGTTCTTGATTCGTGGTTCCGCTCTAGAAAACTGGTTTGTTGAATTTCTTCGAACAGTTACCATAACTTGATGAATAAAATCATTAGCTAAAAGTGGTAGGTAATTGCAAAGCTTTCTTTATCTGACATTTTCTCTTTTCATTGTGGTTGGTATCCACAATGACAAGATGAGACTAATGTGGATGCTGAAAACCATAATCAAATAATTAAATGAGATATCAGGCTCAAGTTTCTTGGTTCTTGATAAATGTAAAATCTTAATTTTTAGGTGCTTGCACCAGAAACCAGTAGTTACCAACATACTTATTTCTTGTTCATTACTACGAGTAATTATCCGTTTAAAAAAGTAAGAGCATTTTGACACTAACATGGAGCATATTAATCGTATGCTATGACTTTAGAGGTATATTTATAAAACTGTAAGCAAAATTAGATCAAGTCACCAGTGTATGTAACAGAACACGAAACTGAGTACATTTTTAGTGGAAGCAACATGTGGTCCTTGTTATAGGAATGGATCGAACAAGAACTATACGATACTACATGTTCTTTTGTGTTTAGATGTGCCTTCACTATCTTGTGGTAGGGTCTGAATAGGGACTAATTAATAATCCATTGTAGAAACCACAGTGTGCTGACTTAAGAAAATTTACAATGATTTTTATTTTAGCGATTAACAAACAAAACACCCTTGGATTTCAAACGTAATATATAGCCTACATTGACCTGTATCACACCCCAGTAGTTGCTTTTGAAACATGATATCTTATAGTAAAGGTTCATGTTTGTTCACTTTAGCTAGCCATGATGCCTTAACATCTTCAAGTATGTTGCAACTCTATGTAAAGCATTTTAGTAAACATTCGCGCATCATATTATTATACAATTTGTAATATATGAATGTATGGAGATGCTGTATATCACACAGCGTGGGAAATGGCCACCATGGTGTTAGTGGCAATTTTATTTATAACTGAGGCTAAAACCATCGCCAAATACAAGTGAAGCATGAAATTACAATACTATGTACCTAACATTATAAAAACAATAATAAATAGATGAAAAAGAACACACAAAAAACATATACAACTACGCACGTGCAACCCTTCGCCATTTTGCCATGAACACCGCAACCTTTACGTACACCCAATCTTTCAAGAAATCATGAAATTGGAAAAAAGCATGTCTGAGACGCCGATTGAAAAGTAGGCGCTACATGATACCCAAAATGCAGTTGCAAAACCAGTGGCCCTCCGATATAAAACCATCTTTGAAGTTCGTCTGTTTGTGCATCGCCCTCACTGTCACCGATATGTGGAACTCCTTGATCTTCATCTTCGAGACATTTTTTCATTGTAGGAAGTCCACATAGTCCTACATTTCCGGTGAACCTTTCAGGTGGGAAGGTCTGGAGTTGCGTGCCAGATGGAATCCTCCCGGACAAGTTATTATCCGACACATCAAGATAATTTAAAAAATTCATCTTAGACATGCTTGACGGCAACACTCCTGAGAAATTGTTTTGGATAAATCCAAAGTTTCAAGTTCTGTCATTTGACCAATGTCTTCGGAATCTCTCCAAGTAGGCGTTATGTGACAAGTTTAGTACTACTAATCCCTGTAGATTGGTAATCTCATGTGGGATTTGTCCTGTGAGACTGTTGCTTGATAAATCCATTGTCTTCACCAATCCCAGATTTCTACTAAACTCATTTACCTTTCCTTGCCATTCAATCAACAGATTGTCAATATAACTATCATCAACAGAGTAAGTACTGTTATTAAGAATAAAACTACTACTATAATGATGTCGATTCTGTTCCGTAAAAAATCCTTCATGAACCATGTAAGTGAGATTATGCACACACGATGGGATTGTTCCATGGAGATTGTTAAAGGACAAGTCTAAGATTTGAAGACTTGCTAATTGACATATTTCTGAAGGGATGGCTCCAGAAAAGTTGTTTGATTTTAGGCTAAGAGCGTACAACCTTGACAAGTTTTCACCAATCCAAACAGGAACATTACCAGTTAATTTGTTGACCCCGAAGTCCAAAAAGCTTAACTTGGTGCAATTCTTCAAAGAAAATGGCAATTCTCCAGAGAAGCTGTTGTTGAATAAACTTAACGTCTCGAGTTGACCCAAACGTCCTACATAGGGAGGAATATGTCCTGATAGAGTGTTGTGGCCTAAATTAAGAACTGTTAGATACGTCAAATTCTTCAAGCTGTCTGGAAGTTGCCCGGTCAATGAGTTATGTGACAGATCTAAAAAACTTATACGTGCCGGAAAAGTAGGTATTGGGCCATAAAAGGTGTTGGAACTCAAATCAACCGTTTCAAGGTCAGGACTTGATAATGATTCTGGTAATGTCCCACTTATGTTGTTGAAAGAGAGATTCAAATACAACAACTGAGAAGGGTGCCATTGGTTCCAGAACTTTGCAGGAATTGTGTCTGAAATGCTATTGTTGGAAAGATCAACATGCGAAAGTTCTTTCAATTTTTGTATCGATTTGGGGAAACGAGGTCCTAGCTTGTTAGAGCTGAAATCAATATACACTACCACATTTACCAGTTTCCCCATCGCTGTTTTCCCCGGCGACAAGTGTCGCTGGGGAATCATCACTAAACGACAAAAATATATCCTCGTGGCACAAAGTCTCGTAGAAAAGTCGACTAAATTATGGAGAGTTTTCCCGCGACATGTCGCGAGATACCATTGTTATATTTTGACCGAAAATTTCATCGTGCAGCGTGGCGGAACTTTTCCGCTTGCCTTTCCCAATGACATGTCGCCGGGATTCATTGATTATCTAAAATATGTAATTAGTGTTAATTTTAGTACTTTAAAATTTTATTTTACATGTTTCCCAATGACATGTCGTAGGGATTCATTTGATTATTTAAAATATGTAATTACTTTAAAATTTTATTTTACATGTTTCCCCAGCGACATGTCGCGGGATTCATTGATTATTTAAAATATGTAATTAGTGTTACTTTGATTACTTTAAAATTTTATTTTGCACTTTTCCCAGTGACATGTCGCCGGGATACCGTTGACTTCGTTTGACTTTATTAATAATAATAGTAATGGTAATAATAATAATAATAAGAATAATAATAATAATAATAATAATAATAATACGTATACCATAACATAACGACTCATCCGTTCAAAGTCTAATGTCTAACCATAACATATCGACTCATCCGTTGAACGTCTAATGTGTAACCATAACATATCGACTCATCCGTTGAACGTTCAATGTGTAACCATAACATACCGACTCATTCGTTGAACGTCCAATGTGTAACCATAACATACCGACTCATCCGTTGAACGTCTAATGTGTAACCATAACATACCGACTCATCCGTTGAACGTCTAACGTGTAACCATAACATACCGACTCGGATGTTGAGCGTCTAATGTAACCCTAACATACGGACTCATCCGTTGAGCGTCTAATGTGTAACCTAACATACGGACTCATCCGTTGAGCGTCTAATGTGTAACCATAACATACGGACTCATCCGTTGAGCGTCTAATGTGTAACCCTAACATACGGACTCATCCGTTGAGCGTCTAATGTGTAACCATAACATACCGACTCATCCGTTGAGCGTCTAATGTGTAACCATAACATACCGACTCGGATGTTGAGCGTCTAATGTGTAACCTAACATACGGACTCATCCGTTGAGCGTCTAATGTGTAACCCTAACATACGGACTCATCCGTTGAACGTCTAATGTGTAACCCTAACATACAGACTCATCCGTTGAATGTCTAATGTGTAACCCTAACATATGGACTCATCCGTTGAACGTCTAATGTGTAACCATAACATACCGACTCGGATGTTGAGCGTCTAATGTGTAACCCAACATACGGACTCATCCGTTGAGCGTCTAATGTGTAACCATAACATACCGACTCATCCGTTGAGCGTCTAATGTGTAACCATAACATACCGACTCATCCGTTGAGCGTCTAATGTGTAACCATAACATACCGACTCGGGTGTTGAGCGTCTAATGTGTAACCATAACATACCGACTCGGATGTTGAGCGTCTAATGTGTAACCATAACATACCGACTCGGATGTTGAGCGTCTAATGTGTAACCCTAACATACGGACTCATCCGTTGAGCGTCTAATGTGTAACCATAACATACCGACTCATCCGTTGAGCGTCTAATGTGTAACCATAACATACCGACTCATCCGTTGAGCGTCTAATGTGTAACCATAACATACCGACTCGGATGTTGAGCGTCTAATGTAACCCAACATACGGACTCATCCGTTGAGCGTCTAATGTGTAACCCTAACATACGGACTCATCCGTTGAGCGTCTAATGTGTAACCCTAACATACGGACTCATCCGTTGAGCGTCTAATGTGTAACCATAACATACCGACTCATCCGTTGAACGTCTAATGTAACCATAACATACCGACTCGGATGTTGAGCGTCTAATGTGTAACCCTAACATACGGACTCATCCGTTGAGCGTCTAATGTAACCATAACATACCGACTCATCCGTTGAGCGTCTAATGTGTAACCATAACATACCGACTCATCCGTTGAACTTCTAACGTGTAACCATAACATACCGACTCGGATGTTGAGCGTCTAATGTGTAACCCTAACATACGGACTCATCCGTTGAGCGTCTAATGTAACCCTAACATACCGACTCATCCGTTGAGCGTCTAATGTGTAACCATAACATACCGACTCATCCGTTGAGCGTCTAATGTGTAACCATAACATACCGACTCGGATGTTGAGCGTCTAATGTAACCCTAACATACGGACTCATCCGTTGAGCGTCTAATGTGTAACCCTAACATACGGACTCATCCGTTGAGCGTCTAATGTGTAACCCTAACATACGCACTCATCCGTTGAATGTCTAATGTAACCTAACATATGGACTCATCCGTTGAGCGTCTAATGTGTAACCATAACATACCGACTCGGATGTTGAGCGTCTAATGTAACCCTAACATACGGACTCATCCGTTGAGCGTCTAATGTGTAACCATAACATACCGACTCATCCGTTGAGCGTCTAATGTGTAACCATAACATACCGACTCATCCGTTGAGCGTCTAATGTGTAACCATAACATACCGACTCGGGTGTTGAGCGTCTAATGTGTAACCATAACATACCGACTCGGATGTTGAGCGTCTAATGTGTAACCATAACATACCGACTCGGATGTTGAGCGTCTAATGTAACCCTAACATACGGACTCATCCGTTGAGCGTCTAATGTGTAACCATAACATACCCACTCATCCGTTGAGCGTCTAATGTGTAACCATAACATACCGACTCATCCGTTGAGCGTCTAATGTGTAACCATAACATACCGACTCGGTGTTGAGCGTCTAATGTGTAACCATAACATACCGACTCGGATGTTGAGCGTCTAATGTAACCATAACATACCGACTCGGATGTTGAGCGTCTAATGTGTAACCCTAACATACGGACTCATCCGTTGAGCGTCTAATGTGTAACCATAACATACCGACTCATCCGTTGAGCGTCTAATGTGTAACCATAACATACCGACTCATCCGTTGAGCGTCTAATGTGTAACCATAACATACCGACTCGGATGTTGAGCGTCTAATGTGTAACCCTAACATACGGACTCATCCGTTGAGCGTCTAATGTGTAACCCTAACATACGGACTCATCCGTTGAGCGTCTAATGTGTAACCTAACATACGGACTCATCCGTTGAGCGTCTAATGTGTAACCATAACATACCGACTCATCCGTTGAGCGTCTAATGTGTAACCATAACATACCGACTCGGATGTTGAGCGTCTAATGTGTAACCCTAACATACGGACTCATCCGTTGAGCGTCTAATGTGTAACCATAACATACCGACTCATCCGTTGAGCGTCTAATGTGTAACCATAACATACCGACTCATCCGTTGAGCGTCTAACGTGTAACCATAACATACCGACTCGGATGTTGAGCGTCTAATGTGTAACCCTAACATACGGACTCATCCGTTGAGCGTCTAATGTGTAACCCTAACATACCGACTCATCCGTTGAGCGTCTAATGTGTAACCATAACATACCGACTCATCCGTTGAGCGTCTAATGTGTAACCATAACATACCGACTCGGATGTTGAGCGTCTAATGTGTAACCCTAACATACGGACTCATCCGTTGAGCGTCTAATGTGTAACCCTAACATACGGACTCATCCGTTGAGCGTCTAATGTGTAACCCTAACATACGGACTCATCCGTTGAGCGTCTAATGTGTAACCATAACATACCGACTCATCCGTTGAGCGTCTAATGTGTAAGCATAACATACCGACTCATCCGTTGAGCGTCTAATGTGTAACCATAACATACCGACTCGGATGTTGAGCGTCTAATGTGTAACCATAATTATTCTTGATGAATCATAGATTTATAAAACACATTCAACTATGCATCGTTTGGCTTCTTGATCCAATTAAATATTGCATGCAACATTTTGATGTAATATGTTCTTGTTCCTCTAGCCGTTACTAGATTGTAAATCTAACTCTCATATAAGAATATAAAGATGCGAATGGTAACTCTTTGTTCGAGTTTATATTAAAAGAAAGGAAAATATTTAGGATTATAATAAAATAAAAGATAAAATCGTATTCTTTTGAAGTCGTTAACAACATAAAGTAATTAAATTTTAACCAAAAAAAAAAAAAAAAAAAAAAAATTAAATAGTTTTCCCGCGACATGTCATTGGGATTATAAAAATAAAATTAAATAGTTTTCCCGGCGACATGTCGCGGGATATATACTCACCAAAATTTTCGTTATCGCGCCATTTACGCTAAGCGACAAAACTATACCTTTCCCCAAATGACATGTCGCGGGGATTGTCGCCGGGAAAAACCTTATCATAAAGTAGATCTAGATATCTTCTTCATCAGAAACGAAAAAAAAAAAAACCTTATCCTCCTCCTTCCCGTGGCGATTTACTGCAACAAAACGCATCCACCATCACCAACAATCATCAACCATCACCACCACCGCATCCACCATCACCACCAACGCATCCACCATCACCACCACCACACGTTACGGTTTGTTTTACAAATTTTAAATGTTATTCAACTAAATTAGTTAATTATATTATGATTTTTGCGATTATTATTGTTGTAAGTTGTTGTTAGTTAAAAAGTGAAGTTTTTTTTTTTTTTTTTTTTTTTTTTTTTTGGCGAGAGTGACGAGGACCGACGAGGAGCAAGAGCGAGTATGTTATAATTTATGCATTATTATTGTTGTAAGTTGTTAACTTGGAAAGTTAATTTTTTTTTTTTTTTTTTTTTTTTTTTTTTTTTGGCGAGGCTTACGAGGAGGCTAGACAAGGTATGTAATAATTTTTTTCTCCTTTTGGTATCCCGGGTGACATGTCATTGGGAATGTTTATTCATGTCATTGGGAATGTTTATTGTTTAAATTTTGTTAGTTTATAGTTATTATTAGTTCAATTGCCTTGAAATGTGCTCGTTTATAATTATAATAATTAGTTGTTTAAATTTTGTTAGTTTATAGTTATTATTTGGTGAAAAAGTGAAATGGTATGTATGTTAAAATAATGGTATGTATGTTAAAAAGTGAAATGATATGTATGTTAAAAAGTGAAATGGTATGTATGTTAAAAGTGAAATGGTATGTATGTTAAAATAATGGTATGTATGTTAAAAAGTGAAATGATATGTAGTTTATAGTTTATAGTTATTATTTGTTGACATGTGCTCGTTTATATTATTTTGTTAGTTTATAGTTATTATTTGTTGATATGAGCCGTTTATAGTTTATAATAATTAGTTGTTTTAGGATTTTAGTGATTAATTTTGGAAAATCCCGTCTAAAATTAATCATCCTATAGAAACCCGTCCGAAATTAATTTATTAGAAATTAATTTGGAAAGTCCGTTGGTCTTGAGTTGTAACTTGCAAAATACACTTATATATTTGAATGAATGAATGAAATTGTTGTGGATTGTTTAAATGTGTATATTTATTTGGATGTGTATGTATTTGGATGTGTGCATGCTTATATTATTTTGTTCATGAATTTCTATATCTTATGCTAATTGTACTTATACGAGATGTCGACAGATGTTGCACGGTCCCACGGCGGTGACGGTGGCGGGAGGATCGTCCCCTCCGGACCGCGTACCCACCGGTTCTTTGGGCAAGCTTCATTAACAAAGGTAAGAATTTCCGGAGTATTGTAATACAAGCATAAATTTGATACATATTTATGACTTTTATCACTAACTTGATTTTGCGAGCAAAGGTAAACGGAAGCCCAATTTGGGCGGCGGCGCGTGAGCGGTGAATACCATGACAAGACCCGGAACCTTTCATGAAGGCAATCGTGAGCGAAAAAGGTCCCGTGTCGATCACTTTTGAGGCGGTGACAAACAAACCTTAAACCTCTCGGCCCCATGCGGCGCATTGGTCTAACTACATAGGGAGGTCGTTAGGAAGGTGCGCTTTACTACCCTTCTTGGGACAAGGTCCCGAAGGAGAAGAAGGGAATCATTTCGAGATATTGGGGTCGATTATCCTTTTATGTTTATTTCATTATCGTGTTCATTTATTTAATTGTGTATATTTATCTAAATTCGCTTATTTATTTATATCATATAAATAAATAAACAAATTTAAATAAATATATAAATTATATCTCTAACTCTCTTTTCGTTTTGTTGTATATGATTGCAGACCTATTTGACCTCGGGCCGCACATCGACTCCTCCCACGGCCCCGGATCTACGAAGGCATAAACTCGCACCTCCAAAAGCCTACAATACTAACAAGGCTTCTTTCAAAGCCAAACATTGGAAGGTAGACCCACCACCGGGATTACGATGCGGAGGCGATTAGGCGGGCACGTCCGAGGAAATTACAATGGGTGATTGGGATGAGTACATTAAGTTTTGGAATGATCCCAAGAACATTTCTCGAGCCGCTACAAATCGGCTTAACCGCAAAAGAGCAAGGTCATATCTAGACAGGGGATCCGGACGACTCGCCGAGATAATATGGTAATAAACATTATAATTATTTTACATGCATATATACATATATATAATATGGTAATAAACATTATATATATATATATATATATATATATATATATATATATATATATATATATATATATATATATATATATATATATATATATATATATATATATATATATATATATATCGATTATACGCTTTGGTGTGTTGTGATTTGTCGTTTTAAAATTATTCATCTTATATGCGTGTGTATGTACAGATGCAGCATCGAGACTCATGAATACCCGTCCACCATCGACACTTATTGGCGAACACATACTGTTGATGGGGTATTCCTTAACGATGAGGACCGCCGGATATATGTAAGTTTTGTTTCAAAACACACTTTAATGAATTATTGAAAATAATGTAGCAACCCGACTAATATATTTACTATCTTGTGTTTTGTCACTACATAGGACGAGATGAAAAGCTTGAGGCCACGGGTGAATACACGGAGGATCAAATCAATGCGTTGGCAGGGGGTAAGCTTCGTGGGCATATTCCGGTGTGGGTCGCGTGATGCCATCACGGGCCACATCCAGGCCAAGTATGCCCGCCCAGAAGAAAGTCACCAAAGATGTAAGCTTTATGATGAGTCTCCTCGAGCGACAACAGATCTGCCGGATATGTTCGGGGAGTATGACTCGGGTGGTGCTAGCGGGAGTGGTGGGTGTGGTGATGACGAGGAGAATGGCGGTGATGAGGATAACAACGGCGAGAGGTAGTTGTGTATATATTATTAGTATGTTACATTGGTACTAGCTTTAGCTAGTTGTGTTATATATTATTAGTATGCTACATTGGTACTTTAGGTAGTTGTGTTATATATTATTAGGTTCATCTTAGCCATTTAAACACTTGTTTCCCTATCTATCAATGCACATATTGACTTTTGAGTCGTGTTTATGTAAAAGTTGTGATCTATTTGTATTCGTTGATCCGTTATATGGTATTTGTGTTTTGGTACAAGTTGTGGCGAGTCTATACGGGTTTTGGTACAGGTTTATTTGGTAGATTTTTCCGGAAAATTCGGAAAAATCTGAAATCGTCACCTCGCAGTCGCATTAAAAAAATGAGACCTTTCCGGCGACATGTCGCGGATAACATTCGATAAATGTTGACAAGTCAACGAGAAAGCCAAGTTTCCCAGTGACATGTCGCCGGGATAGTAAACTAACTCGTTGACTTGTCAACAAAAAATTGTTTCCCACGACATGTCGCGGGATACTTAATCAATATAATTAGCGTCTTAATCATTTTGCTTAATTGACTATTCCCCAAATGACATGTCATTGGGATAATGTGCCATGATGGCACCGCTTTGACTTAAATTTGAGTGGGACCCACGTCGTCGCGGGGATTGTCGCCGGATACAATCCTTACGAGACTTCCCAGCTTAGATTCCCAAAGAACATGTCGTGGGGATACTTTTCCCAGCGACATGTCGTGGGGAATCCCCATATGTCACTGGGGTAGCCAGTGAATGTTGTAGTGATACTCCACACTCATAGAAAGGTTTGACACGTCATCATTAAAAAAAACTCCTTCGAGTGAGTTGTATGAAAGATCTACATACCAAAGATTTGATTTTCCAATGTCTTTAGAGATAACACCTCTAAGAGAATTGGAAGATAGGTGCAGTTCTTCAAGTGAGGGTAGTTGCCACAATTTGTCACTTATTCTTCCATTTAACTGATTGGAATCTAGGAACAACACATTTAGGGATGAAAAGTTTTGAATCTCATCAGACAATGACCCTGTTAATTGGTTATTTGAAGCATCCAAATAAATTAACATATTTGGGGATGTGCATCGAGACAAGTTGTTCAGAAAATCTGAAAGATTCCCATCAAACGAGTTGCCAGAAACATCAAATCTCTCAAGCCTATTGCCAAGTAATGGGCACAACCAGCGATAACTTGAAGAGTTGAGATTGTTGTTATCGAGATAAAGGTGAGCAATAGATGAAGAAGAGTTGACAACTGAAGAATATGGATGCATGACTTTTGAGAGGTCACATCCGCTTAAAGTTAAGTCTTCTAGGTTTTGGAGACCTATAATTGCATTTACCCAGTTATTTGCTTTGGCCAGAGAAGTTCTATCCATATAAAGGCCACTTAAAGAAGATAGAGAAGCCATCCAATCTAAGTTTTCAACTGTACAACTATCGAGGGAATAAAGTGTAAGAGTTAGCAAATTGGTGAGGTTTCCAAATTCTCGAGGAATGGTTCCAGAGAAAGAGTTGTCTGAAAGGTAAAGCTCTGTTAATTTGGTCAAGGAACCAATGGATCTTGGAATGATTCCACTGAAATTATTATTACTAAGGTAAAGATATGTTAGTTTGGTCAAGGAACCGATGAACTCGGGAATGGTTCCACTAAAGTTATTGTTATCTAGGTAAAGCTCTGTTAAATTTGTCAAATAACCAATGGACAAGGGAATGGTTCCAACCAACTGATTCCCTTCAAGGTCAAGAATAGTTAAAGCGGTCAAGGAACCAATGGAGTTGGGAAAGGTGCCATGGCCGATTATAAGAAAGGTGAAGAGAAATTAAGCGGGTCATGTTACCAATGGACATGGGAATGGTTCCGATGAACTCATTTTCGAAAGGTCAAGAAAAGTTAAATGAGTCATGGAGCCAATGAACAAGGGATCGTTCCATTGAAAGAACATGCGACGATCTAGATGATTCAAGTAGGTTAAGTTAAGCAATGAAATGCTAATCTCACCTCCAACACGACCTTTATTATAGTCGCATGGCAGGTCAAGCATTGTGACATGACCTGTTTGGTCGTCGCAACTGACTCCACCCCATTTACAGCAATCATCTTCTTCTTCGGGTCTCCATCTAGAGAGCAGGTCGTCGGGGTCTAGAAGGCGAGCTTTGAAACCAAGAAGAGCTTCTCTCTCATTATCGATGCACATATTAGTAGGCCCTCCTGCTGCTACAACCGGTTTGTGGCCAAGGGAAGTGGCTGCCGTGGTATTAAACCATAGTAGAACAAGTGACAAAATGAACAAAACAT
Source organism: Chrysanthemum lavandulifolium (assembly GCA_022545495.1). NCBI lineage: Eukaryota > Viridiplantae > Streptophyta > Magnoliopsida > Asterales > Asteraceae > Chrysanthemum > Chrysanthemum lavandulifolium. The sequence continues at coordinate 25,034,259 of CM040241.1, read as the reverse complement.
GAGTTTGCATAAAGTAAAAGCAAATATTTCCTCTCATAATGTATATATGTTGTAAATAATTTGTGTTGATGTTATTTTTATCTGATATATCAAAGTATACACCTCTATGCAGCTTTAAATAGAATTAGAAAAGAATAATTGAATGAGATCGGATATATATTTGTGTGGTGCAGAAATTTATGGAAATAAAATTGGAGTCCCAAACTAGACGTCTAAAGTAAAGTCTTTGCAATTTGTACTTATTGCATGTTCAACCAACGTGATATCTTTTGGTCCCCCAACTCTTATGTGATATATATTTGTGTGGTTTTTATTCATGGAAAAAAAATGAGGTCCCAAACTATACGTCTAAAGACTATAAAGTCTTTGCAATTTGTATTTATTGCATGTGCATCCAACATGTGATATCATTTTGTCCTCGAATAATTTAAAGAATAATTTAATTACTACGTACGCATATAGGAGTCTCGATAAAAATGGCCAAAAAAAGCTTAAGTAAATTCAAAATAAATTCCCACTAATATACAATTACTAACTTACTTACTCGCGAATATCACAGGATAAAAAGGTAAACAGTTTAACTAATTGAAAATATAACAAAAGACGGATGTTAATCAATCTAGTAGGCGGAGATTCATGAGTATAATATATATGTTTTGGCGAAGTTGTATAATGATATAATTATAAGGCAACAAACAGGTACTATTAGATATTGAACTTATATTTTATAATGAATAAAGGATGTTAATGACGTTAATTGAAATAATACTAAAACAGTTAGTTAAAGAAAATTGTAGCACGTATTTTTGACGCATAGTTGTTTATATTTTTGTGGTGGGAGTTGTTATAATTTTTAGGATGTTTAAGTCATATTAATTGATACTTTCTAATAAGGATAGTTGTTTGATAAGTACTAGCACATTACCCGTGTAAAGCAGCGGGGACGAGTAATACCTTTAGCTAGGGCCAATCTTTTTGTCTTTTTGTGGATTGCGTTTTTAGTGATTAATGATGATTAATTTTTGTGGTCGTGGGCTTGCGGTGAGAGATTGTGAAGAAGTTAAAATATCATATTATTATGTGTAAAGTATAAATAATTGAAGTAAAGCTCCTAAATTAATGTTAGGATACTCGTAACTCTTAAAAACTTGTATTTATTAGAAATTCTTTTCTATTTCGTGATATTTATTGATAAGTTTGGAGATATCTTTTTTATTTTTATTTTTATTTTTTACTTTTTACACTTTTTGAAGTTTGACTAATTGCTACTGAAAAAGTCACGACGTTTGAAAAACCCATGGCTTAATTAATTGCTACTACAAATTTTCAATATTTGAAAAAGCCATAGAAATTAAGTGATGATGTATGTCCAAAAAATTTAAAGTGGATTATCTTTTAATTTTTTCAAAAGTATGCAAAATAACTTTGTACTATTTTGTTGAAGATATGATAAAGACTTAAAGCTAATGGTCTCAAAATAGACGTTAGGAAACTCTTACGAACTTGTATTTATTAGACATTATTTACTATCTTGTGATATTTTTTTAGGAGATAGGAAATTTCTTGTTGCTTTGAACTAGCTTTTAAAATTGTGCATATGCGGGATTGTTGAATAAAATTATTTTATAAAATTATGTAAAAAAATCTTAATTCTTATATAGTTCTAATACCCATGGTCCGGTTTTTTACATAAAGTTTTTAGTATTTATTTATATCGATTAGTATTTTATATAGATTTTTGTTGAACATATGATTTGATGTTGTTTAACTGACGTGATATTAAGGTTGATGTTATTTAAATTTAACTATCGATATCATATTCTAAACATTATGCGTGTTTAGTAGCATATAATGACCCTTGAAAAATTATGCGGCGTTGTTTATGTACAATATCGTGTATATTTATTTTTCACATCATGGTAACTTATGAGGTTATGCCTTCATTTTGATATTGATATTTTTGTTGATATAATTGCAGCCATATTTAACTTTTAAACCCGTGTATGCATGTGTTAAACTTATAAAGAGAAATAACATGACTCGTTATTGAACGTATAAAAAATAAATAAATAAATAAATATAACTTTTTTTGGATATCCTTACACACCCATAAAGATTACACTCTCATAAAGAGAAACAACATGAGTCATTCGTATATGTAAAATCTCGTGTATTCATTTAAATATCACAATATTTCATGTTTTTATTTATATATTTATAATTTCGTGCATATACATAAATTTAATATTTATCATGAAATGGGGCCATGGGCAAAATGTTTGATGAAAGATGCTTGAGGCATAATTGAACTCCCATTATTCATGTAATTTAAACCCGTGATGAAATATGCTTGCGTATAAAGTGTCTTTGCAAACTACGCCTCAGCGCGTCCATTAAGGGCGCCTTGGCAAAACCCCTACAAATATTTAGCACATCCTTAAATCAGCAAAACATGCACATACACGCTAAAACATGCAACTTGTTCCATAACAAGCTAATTATCTCATTAAGCTTACTGTAATCTACCACTTATTGCATATTCGCACTACCAGTAAGTTATGAACAGATACAGAATTAGAGACAAACTTCACTTGATTTAAAAAGGTGAAACTTGGGACTACAGGATGAGCGAAATAGTTTCTGCGGATACATGACACTCGCTCAAAGATCTTAGAACAAATTATTCCAGAAGATGAGGTTGGCGATATGTCAGCTAAATTGATCTTTAGATTTGACTTTTTATCAAACTTGTCTAAAAAAATGTTACTGAAAAGAAATTTACTAATGCTATAACAAAAGACGATAATACCACAATGATGACAACAAGGAGAGCGTTTAAGCCTTGGCTCTTCCTGCAAGACCAGTCTCCACTTTCTTGACTTCAAAAATGAGCATCCTCCACATCTTTAACACAAACATTTCAGCTTCATCGTCCAAAATAGACTGAAGCCGCTCTAACATCTCATTTGCTGTCACGTGTTCTTGAGTGCTTGACACAATATAATCTACTAATGTTGTCTCCTCCTCACCCAAAAACTCGGTTATTTTCTTGGAGATCCATGGTCTCATCCGTTCATGCAATCCATTCTGTATAAAGTCAAGATATATGTTATAATGAAAACGAAAAAAGAAACACTAATTTTAATATATGTACACTACCTAAGATCATTGCATATTCCCATACGAAATCCTTACCTTATTATAAACATATCTGATCCTTAAATAATATTAAGAGTACTCTAATATTAATCTAACAAAATACCTATGAGAGCCCGTGAAGCATACACAACATTTCTAAAACAATACCATATATGTTTTTTTCTTTTTCTTTTAAAAAAAAAAAAAAAAAAAAAAAAAAAAAAAAGAACCAAACAAACAAACAAACAAAAAACAATTATTTTGCAATGTCAAGACACATATGTCAACAAGAAAGAACTCTAGGCAAAATACAGGGGATGAAGGCATACCTAGTTTGCTAGTTTTTCCTTCTTTCTTTTATCAGGAGAAAAATAGTTCACAAACTGTGTTTAAGAATACCTAGTGGCTATTACTCGTGTAAGTATCCAAACTAATCAAAAGATGCCATATTTAACTATTAGTAATTTCGCAGTTAGACTATCTCCCCCTAAGCAACAAAGAGCAAGTTTAAGAATACCAAAATTTCTCACTAATCGTAATACTTATATAATAGAATCATAAAACTGTGTTTGTGTGTCTAAATGCGTACAACTAGGTTCGCCGTTTTACAAAATATTCAACATTCATTAATAATACATAGAACAAGACTTGGCAATTAAGCAAGCAAGAGTGGAAAATGGGCGAGTAGGAATTTGGAAACAAGTCAAACAGCTTTTTGTGTGTTAGATCAAGTAGGGGACCCACAAACGCTCCTTTCATAAAACAAATTTCAATTTTATATGTTGCCAGTCGGTAAATATGAGTACAAAACCTATATTACTAACAAAAACATTTAACTTCAATTTACATAGAGATTTAGAAGGTTTTAATGCATTTTAATAAGCTTAGGATGGCTTCTATCCCATTTGACCCATTTCATCTTTTGCTCAATCCTTTCAGCTTTACCAATTTGGGACCAGACATAATCAAATCAATCGATTTATAAGTAAACTATAAAGCAAGAATTCTATACTAACCTTGTCATAAGTTGCCCAATTTATTGGATAAGAAAACAGCTCGTCCTTGGTTTTTGGAATGGTGTCAATTAACTGTTTTGAATCCAAAAGCTTCTTATTATCGGTGTCTTCACATTCTCTTTCTCTTGTTTTATCTCTGGATCGGTTAGTCTCCTCCGGTCCCTATCTCGATGGCTTGATTTATCATGGGACCGTCTACTGCATTCCCTTTCTGAATCGGGTCTCTCTTCTTTTGTATTTGCATGTACAATTGTTTTGCAAATTCAGCAGCTGCAGCCAAATTAGAAGATGGTGCAAGGGGTAGTTTCTCTCACAGCCTGTAATTCTTGGTTGAATAATCTATAGGAACCAAAGGTCGCATCTTTTTATCCATGTGTACATCCTCATCTTCCTCTTCGTGGAATAGAGAAGGGACTGTAGTTCTTTTTCCCGAACTCACAAGACCAAATCCGAACTTTTGGTTCCAACGGTATTCTTTTGTCGTGTCTGTATAGCAGTCACAGACTCCATGACTGAATCGTCACCAGTCCCATTTTGTGTATTCCTGTTACCAGTAATGTGAAACTCCATAGCTGGTTAATGAATACAGATGTACAAACAAGTGCAAACATTAGACCATCCCTAGGACCAATTCGCCCAGAAATTTGGTCCTGAATGTCCATTCACTTATGGGCTGAACGTAAACTGTTCTTCCATGTGATATTTATTATGAAAGGCAAAACTCACTCACATGTTATGCATCACCCCACCTTTTGGTTGATAGGCCACTCAAATACCAAAGGCTTTTGGTGTTTTCCATGTAATATTATCGTAGTTTTCTGGTGTTTTCAAAACAGAGTATTTTCATTCTTGAAGGATTGGAAATGTTAAAATTAAAGCTCATTTTCGAAATTTGGTAAATCTTGTTTTAACTTAATTATTAATTGCAGTATAATTTATAACCCAATATTTAATAACATGTGATCCGTCATTTAACTAAAAGTAAAAATAGGAAGTAAAAAAATCTAGTTGAATTGAAAAACTCACCGTTTTCGTCTGCATCTGCCATTTCAATATCAGTAGTTGGGTGGTCAGAAGCCCTATTTCTGATTTCGAGAAGCTTCCATCAATTAACATAGCACTGTCAGTTCCATTAGTTGTAGTACTAGATAAAAGCTCCAATGCATGTTTTGTTGTTCTTTCTACTACTTCCTTTCCTCTTCGCCTTTCTTCAACTAAGCTTGTATCATATAAATTTCTCACGTCATTTAATCTTATGTAACTAATTCCAGGCTAGATTATAACATAAGACCATCTAATAATTAGTTTATAACATCTGGATATTAGGTGTTTTCACCAGAAACCAGTTACCAACATACTTATTTCTTGTTCATCACTTATCAGTTTTAAAAAGTAAGATCATTTTCACACTAAGATGGAGCATATTAATCGTATGCTAAGACTTTAGTGGTGTACAGTTATAAAACTGTAAGCAAAATTAGATCGAGTCAGTACTATCGAGTGTAAGTAACAGAACACGAAACTGAGTACATGTTTAGTGGAAGCAACATGTGGCCCTTGTTATAGCAATGGATCAAACAAGAACTATAGCCAATACTAATGAAGATGGATTTCATGAGAGCTGGAAACAAACCTCACCATCAATAACATTTTCTTTTATGTTTGGCGCAATTAAATCGTTGAACAACTATTTCATACTTTAGTTTAAATACATAATGATTATCTAATTATATTATTTTCATTGCAATACATATAGAACACTCTTTGTATAAAGCTACTTCAAAGTCTTGTATTTTAGATAACTGATAAAATTGATTGATGCAATATGTCTAGTCAATTTGAATTAGATGGTCCCAAATTATTGTTTTATTTATTCATGGTTCAATAATCAAAAAATAAATTTGTCTGTTTTGTGGAAAATGATGAAGAAATAAAGTTAAGAATCCCACATTAGAAGTTAGAAGACTTAAAAGTCTTTAAAACTTGTAGTTATCAAACATCTTTTCTATCATGTGATACTTTTCCTCCTCAATACGTGTGATATATATCAAAAGTAAGCTAGTGGGCCCAAATGCCAAACCAAAACCAAGACTAAAAGATGAAGACTTTAAGTAGTCATTCACAAAAACACATAGTTTTAGATTAAGAAACGCACCATTTGAATTCCTTCCTAGTAATAAGTGGGCCTGCATAGATTTAGTTAATATAAGAATCGATTTATCATTCGATGAAACACATAGTTTTAGATTAAGAAACGCACCATTTGAATTCGAACCAATGTCGTCTTGGTGATGACCACTTGTGTCTATTAGTTTGTGGCGAATAAACTTCATGCTCTAGTTCTTGGTGATCTTCCCGATACAGGTTCTCCATTGTCACATTATGTTCATGTATAACCAATTATTTATCTTGAAACCGCAAATAGCCATGTCCTTATGGATAGGCTGAAGATCATGATTAGTACTTGGGTTTTGCGGATCGGGCCTCTTTAATACTCCTTTTCCAGGTCCAGACTGAGAATATCTCATTTTGGAGGGGTTTTTACTCTTAATAGAATGATCATAAATCTGCACTTGAATAACATATATTGTGTAACCATAGTATAATAACATATCAAGGCATGAAATTTAAATTACAGAACATAGTAACCATAGTATAATAAAATAAGATACATGTTCATTTAAGAACCTTATATTATGTTCGCTATTGGGCTTATTTAAGAACCTTACTTAAGTTCACTATTCAGAAAAATAAACACCTATATTAAGTACTTCACCAATTTGCACCTATATTACTTTCATCGATAAGTTCGCTATTGGGCTTCTCAAGCTTTGCCTTACATGTTTTCTAAATGTACAAATAAAAGAATAATGTCGAGATGATGCTATAGCAGATGTTTGGCGTGTGAACATTTTCATTGTCTAACTTCATTTGGCTAGCAAACATGAACCTAAGTGGTTATTAGCTGCTGATAACTATAATTGCATCAAATGATGCTATAGCAGATGCAATGACAGAGAAAGCTATGCAGGAAGAAACAAATGTAATTGAATCATAAGTAAATTTTTTTGCCGTAACTATATATTTTACAAATAAGTAAGAAACTTATGAGATCACAACGTAAAGATGTTTCTGATTTAGCTTAAACTTTTGGCCTGTACCCACTAGTTCTTAACACAAATGTCCCAATAGTGTAGAGCATATTAAAATGTATAGGAGTAAATTTGATAACTCAACAATGCAATAAGACGTCTTACTAGTGTGATGTGTCTAGTTGTCACTTCTTTTGTGATAGGGAAGCAATATTCTGAAAGTCGATTTCTAAAATATATAGATGCATGTTTTCATCCTTGTCTCATTTTCTTTGCTACTTTTATACAGTAACAACTTATGTTTCCTCCTGAGATTTAACAGCCCAATTTAACGCGTTTAAGCTCTTTCAACATTTTCACCAATAGTCTATTAAACATGAAAAGACACTGCTTTGATATCACGAGTGTTAGTGATACTAAACTGTTAATATGACTCAGACCTCAGAAAAGAGTGTAACAGCTTTGCAAGTATCTACGATAATCGAATGATCCTTGAATCATAAGCATATAAGTCATCATTTTATAACTGAAGCACGCTCGCCTACGCTTGTCTTTCATTTGATAGACTACGTCAGCCAGATCATAACTCAAAAGATGAACCAAATCCTGAAAACTTAAAGAGTTACCCTACCTTTTGCATTCATCTTTCTTTGTTCCTAAATAACATATCAAGGCAGTAAGTGTATCCAGAACTTAGAAAGCTACTATAAAGACAGTTATAAAATCACAATACATCAGTTATAGTCTTATGTATCTAAAACTTAGAAAGCTACTATTACATTCCTGAGTTGTGGGTGATAAAACTAATAGCTAATTTGGCTCTATTTGTTAAAACAGGGGACATTCTAAATGATAGCAGTGAATGATACCATCTATTACTGTTAAAACATAGTACAAAGTAACTATAGAGTTTCTTTTTCAGCCTACAGGTCCATTACCTTGTAATAAAAAGTACTGCAGTTCATTACCTTGTTTTCCCCTAGCATTTGCTTCAACTTTTGATGACTTGGGTTCACCATCCCTTATGTTGACTTCCCCTAGCTTTTATCGTTCTTTGTTCCTATACAATCATATCAAGGCATATAATACAGAAACAACACATTAAACAAACATAAGTGGAGAGACAAATAAAGAAAATGTGCCCACTCAACATATTTAGTTTAAATATTACCTTGGTTTTTGCTTCAACTTCTAATGACTTGGGATCACTGTCCCTTCATTATTCTGACTTCTACTGGCATTCATAGTTCTGTGTTCCTATATATATCACAACAACAAGATTAGCAATAATAAACACCAAAAGCAATATAATAATCAAATAATATTAAGTGGCAGTTGCAACCAAACACCGCTGCAGCAGTAACCAAATGGCCCGCCCCTTGTTGCAGCAGTAAGCCAAAATGATAGAAATACACACAAAACCATTTAAAAGTTTCTGAAGACTTGTAGTTGTAACTTAATAACTACTGACACGGACTGACAGACACTGACAAGGCGCTGGTGTTTAAAAGTTTTTCAGACACTCAAGTCTAGACGAACTGCACCCTCAACAGGAAGCTATATAGTCACGAACAGTAAGAAAAATTAGACCTAACGTAACATTGCAGCAAATAAATGCCAGCTACTTGTTTTCAAGTATACATATCATATTCTGAAGTACTAACCATAAACTAGCAACCAATTCCAGTATGCATAAAAATGCCCTATGCATAACTAAAAAAGCTATATCAGATAACTAACAGCTGAAATGGATCCTTGATTGATTCATTTTTACAATCAAACGTCCATAGAAAACTAGAAGGAGACTGTTGATATCAAACAAACCTGAGTTTCGTGTTTTTCAAATTGCATCACATCTAAGATCAGAAACAACAGATTACTACCGAACTACATGAAGTGACTACACAACTAAGATCAGAAAACAGATAAGTAGGCCTATAGTAGGAAAAGTAATGTCTGACTGAAAATTAATCCAACCAATGTTTACTATCATGTAGATACTGGTTTCTTATTTCAGTTAAATGGGTCAAGCACCTGGTTACTTTCTGTCTAACCACCTCAGTACCATGTACTGTCTACAGAGACTTGGCATACATGTGCTGCTGTGTGCTGCATAGAAAAAACAATAAGCAACATCACAGTTTGGTCTTCGCAGTTGACCTCTAAGTTGGCAGAGTGATGGTCTTATCTTCTGTTGTGGCAAATACACAATGGATTATGGTCCTGAGTGGAATACATCTATATTACTCATTTAAATTATATAGCGGCAGCACACCGGGGGATTACAACAGATGGTCTAGGCACAAACGACAAATGTTCTAGACACACACCGATGGTCTAGAGCGTGCATAAGCGGATAATCTCATAACTGTGCAACCGGTAGTCTTTTTCGGTAACTTTAACGCAAATAGATGCAAGGAATATCACTGACATGAAGAATATAGCAGCAGTCTCTGTAATCCATCATTCCAAACAGTCTATTACTATGGGTTCACTTAATATCCTAGGGGTATTGGATGTTTACTTGTGAGTTGTGAGGACTAGTAACTCATTTAAGGCGAAATCAAATAAGCTCATAAGCCCACGTATATAAAGCTTAAACAACCCCTCCCCTCCTTATATGTTTGGCAAAACTAGTAGAAGCCGTTATCACTATACGGGCTGTAATCACAAAATGTTAAAATAAACGCTTCCTCTAAATACTCGTCTCCAAACACATCCTAAACTAATTACCGCTATCCCTAACATCAAAAATTCCACTACTTCTCCACGTATCAACAAAATTCAATAAAATCAAACACAATAAAAAGTCAACAAAAGTCAAACTTGACAAAAAGTCAAAACCAAAGAATTTCAACCCACCTGGTGGATGATTCATAGCTCCTGGGGCCCATTAACCTGAGGATAACCACCATTAGGCGGCGGCGGCGCATACATCCTCATGGGCTGCTGACCTGGCGCAACATACTGCTGATGGTATCAAAGTCTATAGCTTGCTTCAGATTCTCAACAAACACACTTCCAAGAATTACCAATGGCTTATTATTATTGTGTTCGATTTCTTCCTCTTCTTTTCCAGCTGTTTTCGCCTGCTTTTCTCTCATCATGAACAGGACATCAACAATAGTAACAGATATGAAAACCAATAAACCCAACCCAATAACAGCCAACACGATCCTGTAAGAAACTTTATGATGAAACGTTTCTGACCTGTTTAAATTTCCACAAAAGATATTCAAAGGGTCGTATCCACAAAGACCTTCATTCTTCCAAAAAAATGGATGGCCCAATTGAATGATCATCACAACCCTGCAAAATATGCCCATAAAGATTCAGTAACACTCCTTCACTTCTCTCCAACCTCCCACCTGCAACAACTAATCCTTCATAAATACAAATGAACATTACACGTTTATAGAGGTCTATAAAAAATGGGGAATGATCAATTTTCGACTCGGATTTCAGTAATCAATCAAAACATAAATAAGTGGGGTATAGTGTTTATTTTATTATATATATATAAATGAGCTTTCAAGATATTGTATGGTGGTGGTGGTGAGAAGAACTATGTGTTTGTGTGAGAGACAAGTATGTGTGACAATAAGTGGGGTTTAAGGGGTGATGGTATCGAAGTCTATAGCTTGTTTCAGATTCTCAACAAACACACTTCCAAGAATTACCAATGGCTTATTATCATCATTAACTAATAATGCAAAAATGATCAATTTTCGACTTGGGTTTATATCAGCAAATCAATCAAAACATTAGTAAGTGGGGTTTAGCGTTTATTTTATTATATATAGATGAGCTTTCAAGATATTGTATGGTGGTGGTGTAGATCTGTTAATAGAATTTGTGTGAGAAGAACTATGTGTTTGTGTGAGAGAGAAGTATGTGCAACAATAAGTAACATGACGTAAGGGAACTGAGATCCACTCCCTCACCCTATCCCTTCATGCTGGCCCGGTGATAACACTGATGCGTATTTTTTATTGCTGCCTTCTCTCGTAATACAAATCTGTGAATGTATATATCAACGGACTCAGAATTAAGAGCTATATCATAACGTTCAATGAAGAGATAAATACCATCTATATACCATTTTTCTACAAATTCACTTGCACATATGACTTTTTCATCTTTAAACGTTCTACATAAGGTTTTACTTCATGATATGATTAGTTTTACGGAAAATGAGAATGTAGATAATAAGTGACAAAATAGAGGCAGAGCTTTATGGAGAACTGATTGGCCATCACAGGGGAAGCCTCACATGTACACGAAAGGGTTTGAAATTTCCTGAACTCTCCTCTAAATTCTCTACTTATGTTGCCACTTCTAAAGAATACAAATAAGAACGTGTCAAACGGGGGCCCAATACGGTATCATTGCAATACGTGATCTATTAATTTGTTCACAACTTACCCCATACCACCAAGTGGAACCTCTTGGGATGCTAGTGGTTTTCCTTCAAAATTAAATGGATCAACCAGTGCCCTCTGCACATATTAAGTATCCTACCATATGTCTACTTGACTTTTTACTTATAGTATTTTATCAGTTACATTTCATGGTTTCTCTATTCTCTTATTATCTTACAGGTAGGAATGTGGTGCTCTTATACATGTCCAAATATTAGGGGGTTTTAACATGTTTAATAGTTCTCGTTTATACCTATTTCTACTAGATACTACATATTCTACATATACGGCACTTAAATACGACTACGAGTACACAATTCAATCCTATGTGCTATATTAATATAAAAAAAAATGAAGAACGCCAACAAATCACTCCTAGTAACATTTAAATCATGTATCTGACGAGCCTAATCCATCACATTCCCATCCAAAACCTTAATCATCTCTTTTAACCCCCTAATCCTACTGCACTAACATAGCCATTCCTGCAATGGCGTTTCATCTACCGGTGATTCTAACGTTTGTCAAACAAAGAGTATATACCGGTGATTCTCACGATTGTCAAACAATGAGTAGGCGATTATGGCATTTGACAAACAAAGAGTATATAGCGTTTGAAATTTATTCTTTCACAAGACATGAGTTAGGCATATCATCAAACACCTTACATGCATTTAGTTATCAAATTTACCAACATCTAGTTAACTAATTTAGTTATCAAATTTACCAACATCTAGTTATCAAACACCTTACATGCATTTAGTCATCAAACACCTGATATGCAACAATTAACACAACTAACAACAACAATTTTAGAGTTCAAATTCAACGAATTATAACTACAACCCTCTAATGAACTAAGTAGCTAAATTCAAATTAAAGTAATTAACTAACAACGAATGCCTGAGAAGGTTTGTTAAGCGCAGGTGAGAGCAGCAGCTGAGATATGAAGTTTGGTGAGTTTGAGCGGGTGAATTTGAGCATTTTGTTAGCTAATTGGGGAATGAATTTGATGTTTTCAAGGCTTGATTCATGGTATGATGACGTCGCATTGTTAGTTAATTGGGGAATGAACTCACAAGTGTATTTTTTTTTACTAAGGAATATAGATTTTAGATTCTTTTAAGGTAACCTACTATATCCAAGTTATCAGTGTAGCTAACTCACCTCGTATTGTTCCATTGCAAGTAAATAACTTTCAAAATAATTGATAAGTATGTAATTTGTTAACCTTAGATTTATAACCATGGTATAAAAATCACCACCACCCACCTCCACCACTGCCACAACCGCTAGCACCAATCACCACCGCCACCAACTGCCACAACCACCACCACCAATCAGCACCGCCACCCACCACTACCACTACCACCCACCGCCACCACTTACCACCATCAATCACCACCACTTACCACCATCAATCACCACCACCACTCACCGCCGCCACCTACTTCCACCACCACCCACCCACCAGCCCACCACCACCACCACTCACCACCGCCACACACCACCACTGCCATCACCAATCACTACCACCACTCACCGTCGCCACCCGCCACCCACCACCACCAGTTACCATCACCAATCACCACCGCCACTCACCGTCGCCACCTACTGCCACCACCGCCACCACCAATCACCACCGAATTGCCAATAAATATGATTTTCTTTATTTAGGTACTTTCACTTGTCAGCAGAATCAACGGTTCCAATGTATCATCTGAAGAGACCAAAATTGTACTAAACACAATGTTTGCAGACACAATCACGAGCACACTTCCCATTGCACCATGGGAGGAGGGGATCTGCAAAGTATGTGGAAAGGACGAAAACGACCATGTCTTGCTTTTGTGTGATAGATGTAATTCAGAGTATCATACATACTGCCTATATCCTCCACTTCCAAGGGTTCGAAAAGAGTTGGTATTGCCCTACTTGCATTTCGAATTCACAAGACAAGCGCAAGAAGAGGATTTTGATTTTAGTCAACCCCAAAGAGGATGAAGATTCAGAGAGTTTACCAAGTGGTTTAAAGGAAGTCGCAAATTTAGCAGATAAGATGGAGAAATCGTAGTCTTCGGGAATTAGGCGTCAAGGAGGTTAGTTTTGACTTATATTGCATCACTGTTAGCTGTCTTACTTTGACTTTTTATGTCAGAAACTTTTCTTAACTTGGAAATTGATCCGAAGATATCTAATATCAGATAAAAGATCAGTATTTGTGTTGAGATACACAATAAGCTCTGTAACTACTAACGGAACTGTATTTTCAAGTCGTGGAGTAACAAGAAAATATGTATCTTTGCAAAATACAAGCCTGATCTTCAAAGTCAAAGGAAGACAATGGGTGATCATAAATTATTCCAATATTGACATGGCTATACTGAAACATTTATTTATTGAAAGCACATAAGCTCGTAAGCCCAAAAATAAGCTTAAACAAACACCCCGCCAACAAATAAAAATCATAGGCGTTTATCCAAAGAAATTTTTTTGACCATATAAAAGTCAAAACTTCTATAAAAATGCCTCATTTCGTCCGACTGTAAAATCGTTTGGCTCAGATGTGCAAATATGGAACCGGATAAAAGTGTATCCGAGCTCGTCGTGGCTGCAAACACTATTCGGGTCGGGCTGCCCGCCAAGATACGGGTCGATTTCACATGTTATGATCCGGTAACTTATTATGGTTGGTAAATAATAAATGCACAAAAATAATACTATCTTCATCGCCTATAATAAATTCATAATAAGCTCATAGGCTGGAAAATAAACAAACACCCCCAACAAATAAAAATCATAGGCCTTTATATCCAAGGATAATGTTTGACCAAATAAAAGTCAAAACCTCTTTACAAATTGCCTCATTCCGTGTGAGTGTAGAATTCTGTGGCTCAAATGTGCAAATATGAAACCGGATAAAAGGGGATCCAAACCCGCCATGGCTGCAAACACAATTCTGCCCGGGTTCCCCCCCTAGATACGGGTCGAATACACCCATCATGATCCGGTAACTTATGCTGTAGAAAATTTAAATGCACAAAAATAATATCTTCATCGCCTGTGTAACAAATTTCCCTTACCTTTCGTCCTTTCAAATACTCACTTGTAGTATAGTGTAGTGCAAGATATAGCATGTGGATGTGTTTCTCATTCTTAAAGTGGTAAAACTCGATTTTGAGTGAAATAAGGACAAAATCAGTAGGTGTTTGTCATTGCGTTATGAAAGTGATTATGTGATAACAAATACGCAATTTAAGTAAGTTTATCATCCAAACACTGAAAGATGATGTTAGAAACGTACTAAGAACAGCTGCTGCAGTTGGGCAATCCTTTGGATGAACTGAAAGCATACTCTTCACCCATTTTTGGCGTTTTTTGATATCAATGGCCATGGATAGCTATCCGATCCATATCAGGATCAGCTTTCAGTACGGCCTCAAATATCTCAAATATTTTGCTGACACCATATTACTACAAACTCACATGATCAGTTTGTTTGCTTCGCCTATTGTATCAGACTTGCTCACGAAACATCACATGGTTTCTATTCTACACAACCTCACCTGCATAATCAACCAATCTTCAATAAGGACATGATTTTGCAACCGCTTACCTGAGTCTACATTAACATAGCTTTAGCTGACGATAAAACCTAAGTAAGTGGAAAGATTAAACAATAGAAAGTACTTGATGTGAAAATAATCGTGTTTTTGGGAAATGATTATCTTGA
Source organism: Chrysanthemum lavandulifolium (assembly GCA_022545495.1). Taxonomy (NCBI): domain Eukaryota; kingdom Viridiplantae; phylum Streptophyta; class Magnoliopsida; order Asterales; family Asteraceae; genus Chrysanthemum; species Chrysanthemum lavandulifolium. The sequence goes on along the minus strand of CM040241.1, from coordinate 25,018,859 downwards.
CATACTTTCCTTTTTAAGACAGTGGCCATATACATGTATTTTCTCACACATTAAAGACAGGTTCACTTGTATAAGCTCATGTATGTAAGAAACAATTTTTATTCCACCAATAAGATGATCTCATCATGTATTAATGTATATGTATTGAAAGAAATAAAAGTAGATACTATAAACGTGTTAGCGCTCATGAGGCTCTTGACACTAATAGAGCAAACGTTGGGACTCATTCCCTGGCTCCCTGCACATGATTAAAACAGAGCACTTGAAAAAAGAATGGTGGTATTGGTCGTCACCTTCAACTGCGGCCAAAATCTCAACTATTTCATCACTTGCTCTACTAGTTTACGCCCTCGATGATGCCATATATTACGACGAACCACCTCCACCACCACCTGTGGACCCTACAGAACCAATAGTAGCGCCAGAAGATCTCATAGCAATGGAAGAAGCACTAAAACAGTCTATGGAACTAGTGAACCAAAAGCCGATGGAAGAAGCACCCAAAAAGTTAACCCCAAAGATGCGAAAGTTAAACATCTCAACAATAGTGGGTACGCTGAATGACGCAGAACCATTCGAGCCAATCAAAATGTCAATGGACGAACCACCCAAAAAGTTAACCCCGAAGAAGAGGCAAAAGTTGAGCACCTCAATAATGGCTGGAACGTCGAATGATGCAGAGCCCTTTGACAGCGCAATAATCAAAGACAAACCGAAGAAAAAGAAACTTAAAGTTTCAAATGATTTATGAAGCTGATTAAAATCTGATGTTTTACTGTTTAGAGTTGTAAATGGTAATCGTGAAACTTTGATGATAGTTAGACTGGACCTGAGGGGTGAACCGTGAACCAACTTGATGGTCAAGTGGTCTAGACTCAGTGATTGCACCCCGAGTGTTGTAGGAAATGGGAGTGGGCTGCAACATATGAAAATGTTGTACATTTTTCCCTTTGATTGTTGTGTTTTAGTTTGCTTTCTAAATGGATTCTAGGGCTTGTAAAGCCATGTGAAATCAAAGAAATCCAAACAAGTTGGATTTTCCAAAAATTACAGTTTTGCATAAGCCTTTATGTTTATGGTAAGTTAGTCTGCACTGATCTCATGTTAATACCAGGAGCAGCCTTTGAACCCTCTTTTAATAACAACCAGAAAGTTGCAATCCATACATTGCTGTGGAATTATTAAGAAAACTTTGTTTGTTTCGGGATGAGGTTATCACTTGAATCGGGATAATTACGTAGTTATTTTATGGCATGTTTGGCACTAAAGACTAAAAAGATTGATTTTTCTTTTCTTTTAAAAAAATAAGCTACTAAAAATAGAAACTTTACGAGATCAAATGTTGCTTCCAAGTAGTTTGTAGTTTGTAAAACTCTCTATTTTTCACCTATCGTTTTTTTCGCATCCACTACTTTATCTCTAGTTTTGGCAAACCGTTTCTAATGTTACCCACACACCGTCCTATATAGTACATACCCAGGTTTATAAATCTTGGCCTCTTGCAGTCATGTTAGATTGTAACCTCATATTATCCACATTTTTAATTTCCATACACAATTAATTTGTTGATATTTGCTCATTTTCTGCACAATTATTGTTGAAATAGCCGATTGGAGTTAATATAATCTGCATATTGGTTAATTTTGTTGTTGGGTTTGGTATGGATTCTTTGTTTGTGATGGATCTAGTGGAGATGGTTTTGGTGGTTCGGGTTTGATGTTTTTCAGCAACGATTTCCCTGTTTAAGTTATATAAGGTAACGTGGTACAATGCAATTTCGATACCTTGCCCCTGTTGCAGGGGCGGAGCCAGGATTTCACGTTAAGGGGGGCGATATAAAATTTTAGAATGATAACGATATAATTCTAACCAATATCAAAGCATGAAAATATGAAAAAGTATAGGAAGAGTCAAATCTCTATTAAATTAATAAACATGTGTTTTACACTATAAGAAAGCCTTAATCAATCTTGATAAGACTTTCAATGACCGTTAGCAAGTTAGCTATTACTATTGGGCCTGCTTAATAGTAATAAAAAAATACGGTACCTCTTCGGTAGTTAATTTATGATTTTTGATTGCCAAACAAGTGTCATCTGTGAAGGCTATGGATGTAACAACACCTAGAAAATTAAGGGGAGCATTTAACTAAATAAAGTATGTAGCTGAACTAGTTTTCCAACGTCATATCATCATCGATCTTCAAATCCTTTGTCTCATGAACTAACTTGCAAAGAGTTTGCTTTGTTTTAGTTATCTTATGAGTTAATACTTAATATGATCGTTAATAATTCTTAAAGTCAAATACGTAATCAGGCATACAACAAGTGATAAATTGATAATCATACAAGGCTACAAGCAATTGCTACTTTAAGAGTTATCAAGTGAATGAAGTCATGAACAAAAACTATCGATTAAATCAAAATTCAATGCTTCAAAGAATTGAAGACACAAAGATTCAAATAAGTGAATAATTAATCATGATCATTAATGAAAGAACAAATCAATAAAAGCACTCAATACCTTATCAGAAAAAACAATTCTTTTGATCGGTTTATTCACTTATTACACTCCTCTTCCTTCTTGACTCTTGAGTTTCAGCAATTACATTTTTTTTATTCAAGAAACGCAATATTGATTCGGTAATTTTGGTAGGGGCCAATTGTTCAAATTCTTGAAAATATTGGGCTTTGGGGCTATATTATAGTGGACTTATTGGGCTAGTTGGGGGAGGCCTAGCACCCACTAGTCCCCCCATTGCCTCCGCCCCTGCCCTGTTGTAAGGTGGAATGGACAACGTTACTTTATTGTCTTATAGGCAATTAGCCTCGTTTCCACCCTCTCCTCTACCACCAATGAGTGATATGGTATAGACACATGGGCGCCAATATATAGCGTGAGAAGGGCAGTAGTAGACGTCCCGACACCGGCTATAGACTGGGATATGCATGCGGATGTGATTCGATCTCCTTGTATCACAAACATGCTAGCTCACATGTTTATGTATTATGGAGTTGATGTAGGCCATAAGTTATTCAATGATCAAGTATATATGCATTTGATGTAGGTATTTATATGTTTGGTTATTTATTTGTTTGGAGTTAATAGAATCTGCATTGGTTGTTTGGTTTTGGCATGGATTTCTTGTTTGTGATAGAAGTCATAGAGATAGTTTCTCCCCCTTTATTCACTAAAGATTAGTTTTCTCCCCCTTTATTCTTTATAAATAGAGATAAGAGGGTGAGGTTTATTTGTACATTCTTTTCTTGCTCACGTTTAATAGGCTTTGAGCGTAAAATATATTGTGTGTGTGTGTTGTGCCACTTGACATTAAGGGATCATAACCGTTTGTCGAGATCTTGTTGGAGTAGTTCTTGATTCGTGGTTCCGCTCTAGAAACCGGTTTGTTGAATTTCTTCCAACATTGGTATGAGAGCCTTGTTCGAGGAGAACGAATCACACAACATGGATAGAGCCAAAACAAGAGAAACGAGTGAACCGGGTTTGGTTCGTCGGTTACTGCGCAGTCGTGAGAGAATTGACTGCGTGTTTGTTAACCGATTTATGCACATTTCGAATCGTAGGTTGAAGACACATAGATCTAGGATCGCACTGGAGGGATCTTGCATTGGAGCTTTCAGGAAGGAGATACATGCTACCGAAATTTCTGATATGGTGGTTGTGTTCTTTGTCGTTTTTGGTTTTTATTTGACTATCATTGTGTAGATTACAAGGTTCAAGGTTTCTAGGTTTACGAGTCAAGATTACTTGGGCAACAAGGTTCTTGAAGTTGTCTGGAGGTAAATCGATTCTCCTAGGGTTGTAGGAAATCATTTTATTTTATCACAAGGTTCTTGGAGTTTCGGTTTTGAGCTTCAAAGATGACAACGTTTTACAAGAAGTTTCAACTTCAAGGTTTCGGTTAAAAGGGGTTTCAAGTTTCAAGTTTGCTAGGGTTTAATCGACAAAAGATCTAATTCTGTGGATGTGTGAATGTTGGATGGGTTTGATCGTGGATTTCAGACGGATGTACAAGCTTTTGTGGAATCTGACTACGCCATGGGTAGATCGATCACTGTCATGGGTAGTTCAATCACAAGGTACGGGGTTTATGATACAAGAATGTGCAGTGAGCTTGGAAGCTATATTGGAGCACATGATGACTTTGTTAACAACCGAAGCAAAGTATATGACACTTACTAGAGAATTGAAGGAGGATACATGCCTAAAGTGACTCTCTACAGAGTCACGATTTAAGCTAAAGTTAGTTGCAGGTATTACTATTGGTGCCTTGACAAAGGCGGTCCCCGATATGAGGTTCCGACACTAGTTGAAGCTACTACGTATCGGAGAAAGCTAATTATCACCACTAAGGTGAAAATTGTTAGAATATTAGTGTGTAAAGTTAGAGTATAAGTTTAGGCGACTAGTTGTAGTTTAGTTCAAACTTAAGGAGGTTAATCATGTATTAGAAAATCTCCTAACCTTCTCAATTAATAATTCCTTGTTCACCAAGTATTAGGTTTCTCCCCCTTCATTCTCTATAAATTGAGATGAGGGGGTGAGGTTAATTTGTACATTCTTTTCTGTATGTGTTGGTGAGGTTATTTTGTACATTCTTTAATAAACGTTTGAGTGTAAAATATTTCGTGTATGTGTTGGTGCCACTCGACATTAAGGGATCATAACCCTTCGTTTAAGTCTTGTTGGAGTAGTTTCTGATTCGTGGTTCCGCTTTCGAAAACCGATTCGTTGAATTTCTTCCAACAGTTGCCATAAATTGATGAATAAATTCATTAGCTAAAAGTGATTGGTAATTGCAAAGCTTTCTTTATCTGACATTTTCTCTTTTCATCCTGGTTGGTATCCGCAATTACAAGATGAGACTAATGTGGATGCCGAAAACCATAATCAAATAATTAAATGAGATATCAGGCTCAAGTTTCTTGGTTCTTGCTTAAATATTTGGATCATGATAAATGTAAAATCTTAATTTTTAGGTGCTTGCACCAGAAACCAACAGTTACCAACATATATACTTATTTCTTGTTCATTACTACGAGTAATCAGTTTTAAAAAGTAAGAGCATTTTCACACTAAAATGGAGCATATTAATCGTATGCTATGACTTTAGTGGTATATTTATAAAACTGTAAGCAAAATTAGATCAAGTCACTACTATTGAGTGTATGTAACAGAACACGAAACTGTACATTTTTAGTGGAAGCAACATGTGGTCCTTGTTATAGCAATGGATCGAACAAGAACTATACGATAAAACCACACTGTGCTGAATTAAGAAAATTTCCAATGATTTTTATTTTAGCGATTGAGAAACAAAACAAAAGTTTATTACGGGTAATAAAAAGGATATCATTATTCAGATTTCTAATTTGCATTAAAGGCTTATTTCTTGTGCCTCGTAATCAAGACTAAAACAACGCTACAATCTTCACACCACACTTAGATTTCAAACGTAATATATAGCCACATTGGCCTGTACTACACCCCCAGCAGTTGCTTTTGAAGCATGATATCTTATCGTAAAGGTTCATGTTTGTTCACTTTAGCTAGCCATGATACCTTAACATCATCAAGTATGTTGCAATTCTATGTAAATTACGCCTTTTAGTAAACACATTCTGTGCATCAAATTATTATACAATTTGAAATATATGAACATATGGAGATGTCGTATATCACAAAACGCGGGGAAATGGCCACCCATGGTGTTAGTGGCAATTTTATTAATAACTGGGAGTTAAAACCATTGCCAAATACAAGTAAAGCATGAAATTACAATACTAAGCAGATGAAAAAACACAGAAAAATATATACAACTACACACGTGCAACCCTTCGCCATTTTGCCATGAACACCATCACCTTAACATACACCCAATCTTTCAAGCTATCTTGACACTGAAAAAAGCATGTCTCGCACGACGGTTAAAAAGTAAAGTGCCAACTACTATCCAAAATCCAGTAGGAAAACCAGCGCCCCTCAATATAAAACCATCTCTTAAGTTCATCTATGGCTTCACCATCACTCTTACTTTCACCAACTACAGGTGTAACTTCATTCTTTATCTCCGGGACAATACTTGGTCAGGGAGGTCCACATAGTCCTGCATTTCCAATGTACCTTGATGGTTCAAAGGACTGGAGTTGAGTGCTTGATGGAATCCTCCCAGACAAGTTATTATCTGACACATCAAGATAATTTAAAAAATTCATCTTAGACATGCTTGATGGCAACCCTCCTGAGAAACTGTTTTTGGATAAATCCAAAGTTTGAAGTTCTGTCATTTGACCAATGTCTTTTGGAATCTCTCCAAGTAGAGCGTTGTGTGACAAGTTTAGTACTACTAATCCCTGCAGATTGGTAATCTCATATGGGATTTGTCCTGTGAGACTGTTGCTTGATAAATCAATTGTCTTCACAAATCCCAGATTTCTACTAAACTCATTTACCTTTCCTTGCCATTCAATCAACAGATTGTCAATATAGCTATTTTCAACAGAGTAATATCCCCTCCGATCAGTAACATTACCAACATAATGATGTAGATTTTGTTCCGTAAACAATCCTTTTTGAACCATGGAAGTAAGATTATGCACACACGATGGGATTGTTCCTTGGAGATTGTTAAATGACAAGTCTAAGATTTGAAGACTTACTAATTGACATATTTGTGAAGGAATGGCTCCGGAAAAGTTGTTTGATTTTAGGCTAAGGGCATACAACCTTGACAAGTTTGTACCAATCCAAACAGGAATATTACCGGTTAATTTGTTGGCCCCCAAGTCCAAAAGGCTTAACTTGGTGCAATTCTTCAAAGACAATGGCAATTCTCCAGAGAAGCTGTTGTTGTATAAACATAACGTCTCGAGTTGACCCAAACATCCTACATAGGGAGGAATATATCCTGATAGACTGTTGTGGCCCAAATTAAGAACTTTTAGATATGTCAAATTCTTCAAGCAGTCCGGAAGTTGCCCGGTCAATGAGTTACGTGAGAGATCAAGAGATTGAAAGTTTTCATAGATTTGGCACAAGAAAGAGATTCCTCCTTGGAATTTGTTTCTGGACAGATCTAAAACCTTATACGTGCAAAAAGTAGGTATTGGACCATAAAAGTTGTTGGAACTAAAATCTACTTTTTCAAGCTCAAGACTTGATAATGATTCTGGTAATTCCCACTTATGTTGTTGAAAGAGATCCAAATAATATAATTGAGAAGGGCGCCATTGGTTCCAGAACTCTGTAGGAATTGTGTCTGAAATGCTATTGTTGGAAAGATCAAGATGCCTAAGTTTTTCATTTTTGTATCCATTTGGGGAAACGAGGTCCTAGCTTGTTAGAGCTGAAATCAATATACTCTACACTCATAGAAAGGTTTGACACGTCATCATTAAAAAACTCCTTCGAGTGAGTTGTATGAAAGATCTACATACAAAAGATTTGATTTTCCAAGGTTTTTAAAGATAGCATCTCTAAGAGAATTGGAAGATAGGTGTAGTTCTTGAAGTGTGGGTAGTTGCCACAATATGTCACTTATTGTTCCATTTAACTGATTGGAATCTAGGTTCAACACTCTTAGGGATGAAAAGTTTTGAATCTCATCAGACAATGACCCTGTTAATTGGTTATTTGAAGCATCCAACGAATATAACATATTTGGGGATGTGCATCGAGACAAGTTGTTCAGAAAATCTGACAGATTCCCACCAAACGAGTTGCCAAAAACATGAAAATACTTAAGCCTATTGCCAAGTAATGGGCACAACCAGCGATAACTTGATGAGTTGAGATTGTTGTTATTGAGATAAAGGGTATGAATAGATAAAGAAGAATTGACAACCGAAGAATATGGATGCATGACTTTTGAGAGGTCACATTCAACTAAGCTTAAATAAGATAGGTTTTGGAGACCTATAATTGCATTTACCCAGTTATTTGCTTTGGCCATAGAAGTTCCCTCCATATGAAGGTCACTTAAAGAAGATAGAGAAGACAACCAATCTAAGTTTTCAATTGTACAACTATCGAGGGATCTTAGTGAAAGAGTTAGCAAATTGGTGAGGTTTCCAAATTCTGGAGGAATGGTTCCAGAGAAAGAGTTGTATGAAAGGTCAAGGTATGCTAAATTGGTCAAGGAACCAATGGATCTTGGAATGATTCCACTGAAAGAGTTATCATCTAGGTAAAGGTATGTTAGTTTAGTCAATGAACCAATGGACTCGGGAATGGTTCCACTAAAATTATTCCAACGAAGGTCAAATAACCAATGGACAAGGAATGGTTAAATGATTCCCGGTCAAGAATAGTTACCAATGGACTTGGGAAAGGTGCCAGTAAACTGATTATAATAATTAACCAAAAGGTGAAGAGAAATTAACTGGTTCATGTTACCAATGAACGCGGGAATGGTTCCATGGAAAGAACAGTCGGACAGATGTAAATGATTCAAGTATGTTAAGTTAAGCAATGAAGGGCTAATCTCACCTCCAACACGACCTTTATAATAGTCGCATGGCAGGTCAAGCATTGTGACATGACCTGTTTGGTTGTCGCAACTGACTCCACTCCATTTACAACAATCTTCTTCTTCTTCAGGTCTCCATGTAGAGAGCAGGTCATCGGGGTCTAGAAGGCGAGCTTTGAAACCAAGAAGAGCTTCTCTCTCATTATCGATGCACGTATTAGTAGCCCCTCCTGCTGCTACAACCAGTTTGTGGCCAAGGGAAGTGGCTGCCGTGGTATTAAACCTCAGTAGAACAAGTGAAAAGATAAACAAAACATGAGTTTGCATAAAGTAAAAGCAAATATTTTCTCTCATAATGTATGTTGAAAATAATTTGTATTGATGTTATTATATCTGATAAATCAACATATACGCCTTTATGCAACTTTATATAGACTTAGAAAAAGAATAATTGAACTAGAACGGATATATTTTTGTGTGGTGCAGAAATTCATGGAAAATTGAACCCCCAAACTAGACGTCTAAAGACTCTCTAAGTCTTTGCAATTTGTACTTATTGCATGTTCATCCAACGTGATATCTTTTGGTCCCCCAACTGTTATGTGATATATATTTGTGTGGTTTTTATTCATGGAAAAAAATGAAGTCCCAAACTATACGTCTAAAGACTCTAAAGTCTTTGCAATTTGTACTTATTGCATGTGCATCCAACATGTGATATCTTTTGGTCCTCGAATAGTTTAAAGAATAATTTAATTACTACGTACACATATAGGAGTCTCGATAAAAATGGCCAAAAAAAGCTTAAGTAAATTCAAAATAAATTCCCACTAATATACAATTACTAACTTACTTACTCGCGAACATCACAGGATAAAAAGGTAAACAATTTAACTAATCGAAAATATAACAAAAAACGGGTGTTAATCAATCTAGTAGGCGGAGATTCATGAGTATAATATATATGTTTTGGCGAAGTTGTATAATGATATAATTATAAGGCAACAAACAATTACTATTAGATATTGAACTTATATTTTATAATGAATAAAGGATGTTAATGACGTTAATTGAAATAATACTAAAACAATTAGTTAAAGAAAATTGTAGCACGTATTTGTTGACGCATAGTTGTTTATATTTTTGTGGTGAGAGTTGTTATAATTTTTAGGATGTTTAGGTCATATTAATTGATACTTTCTAATAAGGATAGTTGTTTGATAAGTACTAGCACATTACCCGTGTAAAGCAGCGGGGACGAGTAATACCTTTAGCTAGGGCCAATCTTTTTGTCTTTTTGTGGATTGCGTTTTTAGTGATTAATGATAATAAATTTTTGTGGTCGTGGGCTTGCGGTGAGAGATTGTGAAGAAGTTAAAATATCATATTATTATGTGTAAAGTATAAATAATTGAAGTAAAGCTCCTAAATTAATGTTAGGATACTCGTAACTCCTAAAAACTTGTATTTATTAGAAATCCTTTTCTATTTCATGATATTTATTGATGAGTTTGGAGATATCTTTTTTATTTTTATTTTTATTTTTATTTTTTATTTTTTACTTTTTACACTTTTTGAAGTTTGACTAGTTGCTACTGAAAAAGTCACGACGTTTGAAAAACCCATGGCTTAACTAATTGCTACTACAAATTTTCAATATTTGAAAAAGCCATAGAAATTAAGTGATGCTGCTATATATGTCCAAAAAATTTAAAGTGGATGGTCCTAAATTGATATCTTATCTTTTTATTTTTCAAAAGTATGCAAAATAACTTTGTACTATTTTGTTGAAGATATGATAAAGACTAAAGTTAATGGTCTCAAAATAGACGTTAGGAAACTCTTACGAACTTGTATTTATTAGACATTATTTTCTATCTTGTGATATTTTTTTAGGAGATAGGAAATTTCTTGTTGCTCTGAACTAGCTTTTAAAATTGTGCATATGCGGGATTGTTGAATAAAATTATTTTATAAAATTATGTAAAATCTTTATTCTTATATAGTTCTAATACTCATGGTCCGGTCTTTTACATAAAGTTTTTAGTATTTATTTATATCGATTATTATTTTATATAGATTTTTGTTGAACATATGATTTGATGTTGTTTAACTGGCGTGATATTAAGGTTGATGTTATTTAAATTTAACTATCGATATCATATTCTAAACATTATGCGTGTTAGTAGCATATAATGACCCTTGAAAAACTATGCGGCGTTGTTATATGTACAATATCGTATATATTTATTTTTCACATCATAGTAACTTATGAGGTTGTGCCTTCATTTTGATATTGATATTTTTGTTGATATAATTGCAGCCATATTTAACTTTTAAACCCGTGTATGCACGTGTTAAACTTATAAAGAGAAATAACATGACTCGTTATTGAACGTATAAAAAATAAATAAATAAATATAACTTTTTTTGGATATCCTTACACACTCTCATAAAGAGGAACAACATGAGTCATTCGTATATGTACAATCTGTATTCATTTAAATATCACAGTATTTCATGTTTTCATTTAAATATTTATAATTTCGTGCATATACATAAATTATGAAATGGGGCAGGGGCAAAAATTTTGATGAAAGATGCTTGAGGCAGAATTGAACTCCCATTATTCATGTAATAAAACATGGATCAAGTGATACTTGCGTATAAAGTGTATCTTTGCAAACTACGCCTCAGCGCGTCCATTAAGGGCGCCTTGGCAAAACCCCTACAAATATTTAGCACATCCTCAAATCAGCAAAACATGCACATACACGCTAAAACATGCAACTCATTCCATAACAAGCTAATTATCTCATTAATCTACAAATACTTCCAATCTACCACTTATTGCATATTCGCACTACCAGTAAGTTACGAACAGATACAGAATCAGTGACAAAACTTCACTTGATTTAAAAAGGTGAAACTTGGGACTACAGGATGAGCGAAATAGTTTCTGCGGATACATGACACTCGCTCAAAGATCTTAGAACAAATTATTCCAGAAGACGATGTTGGCGATATGTCAGCTAAATTGATCTTTAGATTTGACTTTTTATCAAACTTGTCTAAAAAAATGTTACTGAAAAGAAATGTACTAATGCTATAACAAAAGACGATAATACCACAATGATGACAACAAGGAGAGCGTTTAAGCCTTGGCTCTTCCTGCAAGACCAGTCTCCACTTTCTTGACTTCAAAAATGAGCATTCTCCACATCTTTAACACAAACATTTCAGCTTCATCGTCCAAAATAGACTGAAGCCGCTCTAACATCTCATTTGCTGTCACGTGTTCTTGAGTGCTTGACAATCTACTAATGTTGTCTCTTCCTCACCCAAAAACTCGGTTATTCTCTTGGAGATCCATGGTCTCATCCGTTCATGCAATCCATTCTGTATAAAGTCAAGATATATGTTATAATGAAAACGAAAAACGAAACACTAATTTTAATATATGGACACTACCTAAGATCATTGAATATTCCCATACGAAATCCTTACCTTATTATAAACATATCTGATCCTTAAATAATATTATTAATCCAACAAAATACCTATGAGAACCCGTGAAGCATACACAATTGTTTTGCAATGTCAAACACATATCTCAACAAGAAAGAACTCTAGGCAAAATACAGGGAGGAAGGCATACCTAGTTTGCTAGTTTTTCCTTCTTTCTTTTATCAGGAGAAAATAGTTCACAAACTATGACCTTATTCAAAATAGAACCTAGTGGCTATTACTCATGTAAGTATCCAATCTAATCAAAAGATGCCATATTTAACTAAAAGTAATTAGCGGTTAAACTATCTCCCCTAAGCAACAAAGAACAAGTTTAAGAATACCAAAAGTTCTCACTAATCATAATACTTATGTAATAGAATCATAAAACTGTGTTTGTGTGTCTAAATGCGTACAACTAGGTTCGCCGTTTTACAAAATATTCAACATTCAATTATAATACATAGAACAAGACTTGGCAATTAAGCAAGCAAGAGTGGAAAATGGGCGAGTAGGAATTTGGAAACAAGTCAAACAGGTAGCTTTTTGTGTGTTATAGAACAAGTAGGGACCCACAAACACTCCTTTTATAAAACAAATTTCAATTTTATATGTTGCTAGTGTGGTAAATATGAGTACAAAAACCTATATTACTAACAAAATAATTCAACTTCAATTTACATAAGAGATTTAGAAGGTTTTTATGCACTTTAATAAGCTTAGGATGGCTTCTATCCCATTTGACCCATTTCATCTTTTTGCTCAATCCTTTCAGCTTACCAATTTGGGATCAGACATAATCAAATCAATCGATTTATAAGTAAACTATAAAGCAAGAATTCTATACTAACCTTGTCATAAGTCGCCCAATTTATTGGATACGAAAACAGCTCGTCCTTGGTTTTTGGAATGGTGTCAATTAACTGTTTTGCATCCAAAAGCTTCTTATTATCTGGTGTCTTCACATTCTCTTTCTCTCTTGTTTCATCTCTGGATCGGTTAGTCTCCTCCGGTCCCTATCTCGATGGCTTGATTTATCATGGGACCGTCTACTGCGTTCCCTTTCTGAATCAGGTCTCTCTTCTTTTGTATTTGCATGTCCAATTCGTTTTGCAAATTCAGCAGCTGCAGCCAAATTAGAAGATGGTGCAAGCTGAGTAGTTTCTCTCACAGCCTGCAATTCTTGGTTGAATAATCTATAGGAACCAAAGGTCGCATCTTTTATCCTTTTGTGCATCCTCATCTTCCTCTTCGTGGAATAGAGAAGGACTGTAGTTCTTTTCCCGAACCCACAAGACCAAATCCTAACTTTTGGTTCCAACGGTATTGTTTTGTCCTGTCTGTGAAGCAGTCGCAGACTCCATGACTGAGTCGTCACCAGTCCCATTTTGTGTACTCCTGTTACCTGTTATACGGAACCCGGTGGTGGTTAATAATACAGATGAACAAACAAGCCCAAACATGAGACTATCCCTAGGACCGATTAAGCCCGAATATTTGGTCCTAAAGTCCATTCACTTATGCACAGAACGTAAAACTGTTTTTCCATGTGATATTTCTTATGAAAGGCAAAAACTCACTCACATATTATGCATCAACCCACCTTTTGGTTGATGGGCCAATCAAATACCAAAGGCCTTTGGTGTTTTCCATATGATATTAAACGTAGTTTTCTGATATTTGTACATATACAACGTAACCATTACATATAGTCGTGTATATTTTAATGCTTCAAAAGAATGATCTAAGGTGTTTTTCAAAACAGGGTATTTTCATTCTTCAAAGGATTAGAAATGTTAAATGCTCATTTTTCAAAATTTAGTAAATCTTGTTTTAACTTAATTATTAATTGCAGTATAATTTATAACCCAATATTTAATAACATGTATCATTCTAACTAAAAGTAAAAACAGGATAACTGGTCATACATAAAAAGAGAAACGTAAAGAAAAAATCTAGTTGAATTGAAAAACTTACCGTTTTCGTCTGCATCTGCCATTTCAATATCAGTGGTCGGGTGGTCAGAAGCCTTATTTCTGATTTCCGCCAAGCTTCCATCAATTAACATAGCACTATCAGTTCCATTAGTTGTAGTACTAGATAAAAGCTCCAATGCATGTTTTGTTGTTCTTTCTGCTGCTCCTTTCCTCTTCGGCTTTCTTCTTCGCCTCAGCAATCTCTTCTTCCTCTTTAATCTTGTCTTCTATATCTTCTTCCTTTTCCTTAACCTTCGTTTTCTTTCTTCTCTTTCCTCCCACTACTTCTATATTTTCTCTTTTGCTATAGCCATCATCATTCTCTTGTTCTAATATCTCATATTTCCTGTCCTGTTCTCTATCCTTTTCCTTTCCTCTCTTGTTTGCGGGCACGCTCTTTTCCTTTTCCGATTTTCCCACTCCTTTAGACGACCCGATATCGCCGTTCATCTTCACGTATTTTGTATTCTCGCCCTTTCTCTCTTAGCTCGGTCTTGCTCCCTTTCTCTTCGTACCTTTCCAATTCGCGTTCCTTTTCACGTTTTAGGTCTCGCTCTGGATCCCTGCTCCGCCTAGCGTTTTTCGTTCAGGTGAGCTTGTTTCGGTCTCTCGCTTTCGCTAGAAAGTTTGCTTTTGCTGGTCGCCTCTTCATCGTTTTATCTTCTGCTGCATATGTAAATGATAGGGTCAAGCATTATAGCATGATAGAGCTTCCAACATCAAATAAAGAAGACAAACATGTACCTACACCTTCGAGTTCACATATTACAAGTTCTTACTAAGAGGGTGTAAATTTTAAGCTATACTATGTAACTGTGAACAATCCGGAGTACATAGCCAGATGTAATAAAAGCGGGCAGTAGAAGAATTTGAAATAGCATTTACGTGTACTTATACTGTTTGAAGATGAAAAATATCATATATTCAGTTGTGAACTTTGCTAATTTCAAGATTTTATACCCAAATGACCAAAAAAGACGTCTTTGTAAAAAAATACATAAGTCTCGTGAAATTCGAAAATTTTGGTATTTATATAACGAAAATTACCCTTTCATAATGCAAACAATATGAAATTGGTCATCTACACCTAATAGTTTGATAATCGTTTTGAAACACAAATCTAAACACCCCCTAAATATATGGACTCCAAAGTTTATACTAACCATTTTTTGCCATGTCAGCATCTGAATCGCCATCTCTCGACTTCGTTGGAAGTTCAGAGGTTATATTAACAGCAGTAACAGGAGCTTGTGGGGGTGGAGGTGGAGGTGGTAGAGGTTTATTCTTTATCCTTTCTTCTATCATTCCTATAAGCTTTTCACTAGCTTCTTTGTCAGCTTCCTTATCTTCATCAGTCACAAGACCGAAAGTAGCATAGTCAATATTATCTTTATTTTCTTCATTGTTATCATCCTCCTTTTTAACATCCTTTGATTCCTCCACGGAAGGCTTAAGAGGTTCTTTCTTGTCTTCCTCTTTACCAGCACCTTCAGCATCTGCTGCTTTCTGATTCTTCAAGTTCTCTTTTTTCTTCTCAATATATCGCTTAAGATACTCCTTGGTTGCTTTATCAAAATTTAACTGCATATACAAATCAAGGGTTAATATTTATAAAAAATTAATTGGTTTAAGAATGATAGAAAACATGTAAACATGGGCAAATGCAAACACAGATAAAAAATGATCAGGGAAAAGTGAGATCGGGATGAACTTTATTGCTATGAACAGAGCATGCAATAGGGAATTTTCGAATTTTCACCCACACGCTTATGAGTGTGTCAGATCATACTATATTAATCTTTAGCTGATAAAAATAATCTAGTTTTGTAATCAAAGTTGACACACATACTTTTGTTAGAAGGTATAATTTTAAGGCAGTGTGTTCTGGGTCAACCTAACCCGTCATTTTTCAACCAGATTATGTTACCTGCTTTGACCAGCTACCGAATTTGCTGTTTTGGCTACTTACGCATTATAAATTTAACAAAGATAACAACTTATACATAAAATATAAAAACATAGCAGCTTATATGTTAAAAAACTGACCGCCCTTTTCACCAAGGCAAAATGAAAAACAAATGCAAGTATGAGCTTCCGGACATAGATAGATATAAGTTTCTTAATATGACACAGAAAATGAGAGAATATAATAAGGATGAAGAATAGAAAAAGATCCAACCATACCATAAGCTCTTGACCATCAACACTCAATTTACTCAGCAGTCGTAAAGCACGTAATACTCCTTCCACGGATTCAAATTCACAAAACCCAAAGCCCTTCAACACTCCTGTAGTGGGATCTGGTACATGTTTCCAACTTTTAACAGGCCCACATAGCTGCGATGGACGTTTAAAACTGTAAGCCCATGCAAACTAAAATATGTTTCCAAAACAGCAAATAGAAACAAACTTACCTGCCAAAAGGGAGAGCATGAAATCATTGTCTACCGTTGATGCTATCTTGCCAACATAAATTGTGGTCATTGGCTTTTCGACAGGAGCTATGTTTAGATTGATAGGTGGCCTAATAATAGTAGGAATCACTGGACCCCGCATAGGCATGATTGGAGGGCGTTGTAAAGCTGGAATGACTCCCCCTGGTCCAAGTGGTCGTTGAGGATATCCAGGTCGAATCATTTGTGGGTATGGAGAGGGATAACGAATAAGCCCTGCATAAAAAAGACAAAAATACTAGGCCAACTTGTTAGAGCGAGTTCAGAAAATGAATACAGGTCGTAATAGTCTTCAATTCAACACTTTAGGCATATAAAGATCATGTTAATTAACAAACTTTAATCAATGGTGTTTACCAAAATATTACAAGCAATTAGAGATGGCAGCTAGGCACACCAGCTGAATTAATAACATGAATTGAAATAAGGACAATAATACTGGAATTCATAGATCATGGATGTACAAAGCAGCTTACCTCATGCATCCTGAAAAGTAGTGGTCTCGGAAAAATATTCCATGCACCAATCGTGAACAACTGGATTTAGAAACAAGAGACTTCCAACGTCTCATAAACGCCAATGCAAATGATGACATGACATTCTAATTTGTTTACCAAAGTTTTATATTGTGAACTATTATGGAGCCATAAGCCCAAAAGTGATAACATGTGCAAGGAATAGAAACCAAATAGTGTAGTTGAAAGGATTATGATACCTTGGCATGTAAAGGGCAAGAAGCACTCAGTTGCAAGCATGTTCTGCTGACGACAAATCACGATTCGAGAACCCATTAAAGGGAAAGTATACTACAAATAAAAGCCTACTAACAATGAACATGGCAGTCGCAAATTGTTTAGCATGAAAATAAACTAGACTTTCGTGACCTTTAATTACTAGCATTTGAGGGTCCTTTTGGGTCATTACAAGCATATCTTTTTCCACTAAGGGTATGTTTGGTTGGACGGAATGAAGCAGTAGTGGAATGGAATGCATGTAGATTTGAAATGAAGAAAGTAACTGAGCAACTTATTCCATTCAATAATCATGTTTAGTTAAGTTTCAATACATTGCAAATGGAATGAAATAAATACATGAAACTACTTAAATCTAGTCTCTTTATAGACTCCATAACAAAATCAATTGAAGATAGCATAACTCACAACCATATATTAGTCATGAAAAGGTTGAAAGTATGAGTATGCGTGTTTCAAAGTATAGAATAGTAAAGATAAATTAAGAAAAACTTCTCTTGCTCAATGAAGAAAAACAATACTCCTTTCGTTTTTTTAATTCCAAGTATTTTTATCCTTTGATTATGCAAAATCAGTTCACGAGACAAGTTGATATGGAAAATACTATGAAAGCGTGTGAAAGAGCAAATAAGCAATCCCTTAAGACGGTTTTCTTAATTTGATTCAAGTTGGAGGCCTTTATGCAAGTTTTTTTTCATTCCAGGATGGAATAGTAAAAAACAGGGTACTGCCTATAATGAATCAAAAGGGCATTTTTTGATGGAATCACATTCCTCATGTACAAGCTCATTCCATAACAGTAAACATACATGTTTTTTTTTTTTTTTATCATTCCGTTATAATGGTGGTTATCATTCCTCGTTCATTACTTTATACCAAACACTGCCTAAAATTATGTGTAAAATTAAAATGAACAAAGCCAGGCAAAATATTTTCATACCAAAATTCCGTGCGTGTAATGGTCTCTAAGCAATATGAACAAGATAACGAGATCCTTCCAAAGTTTTTTCACCACGACAAAACTGTACGAGAAAACATCTTGTCATCGCTACTCCCTAAACTTTTGTGACATTATATTACTAGAATTCAAGGGGTCCTTTTGGTTTAACACATTTTTTTCTTCTTCTATTTCTCAACGAAAATGAATAAAGCAAAAAGGGTCTATAAGAAACTGTTGTATGGGCATGAGATCCATCTAAACTTTTTCTCCACGACATTAAAAACACAAAATTTTCCATTAAAGTTCTTCTATGTAAACTAAAACTAACAAAACTAGACAGAAAAACGTTCGCATACCAAAAAAGTTGTAGAAACTACGATACAAACAAGATCACGATTCACGAGATCCTTCCAAAGTTTCTCACCACAACATCAATCAATTTTTCCACTGTATTACGCAAAAACATCTTGTCATCACTACTCCCTAAACCTACACTAACACTATGGGGTGTTTGTTTAAGCTTGTATACGTGGGTTTATGAGCTTATTTGATTTCGGCTTATATTTCATAAGCTCCAAATTTTCCGGCTTATTTTGAGATCCATCGGCTTATATAAGTTAGTTATATAAGCCCACAAGCCTCAAAATAAGGTGAGAACTTATAGCTTGTGAAATATAAGGCGAAATCAAATAAGCTCATAAGCCCACGTATATAAAGCTTAAACAAACACCCCCCCCCCCCCCCTCATATGTTTGGCAAAACTAGTAGAAGCCGTTATCACTATATGGGCTGTAATCGCAAAATGTAAAATAAACGCTTCCTCTAAATACTCGCTCCAAACACGTCCTAAACTAATTATCGCTATCCCTAACATCACAAATTCCACTACTTTTCCACATATCAACAAAATTCAATAAATCCAAACACTAATTAAAAAAAAAAAAAAAAAAAAAAAAAAAAAAAAAGTCAACAAAAGTCAGACTTGAGAAAAAAAAGAGTCAAAATCAAAGAAATTCAACCCACCTGGTGGATGATTCATAGCTCCTGGCAGCTGATGATTCATAGCTCCTAACATCACAAATTCCACTGCTGCTGATGGTATCAAAGTCTATAGCTTGTTTCAGATTCTGAACAAACACACTTCCAAGAATTACCAATGGCTTATTATTGTCTTGGATTTCTTCCTCTTCCTTTCCAACTGTTTCCACCTTCTTTTCTTATTTTCTCTCATCATGAACAGGTCAACAACAGTAAACCCGACCCAATAACAGCCAACATGATCCTGTAAGAAACTTTATGATGAAACATTTCTGAGCCGTTTAAATTTCAACAAAAGGAATTCAAAGGATACCCACAAAGACCTTCATTCTTCCAAAAAACGCCTCTTCTACAATCCTGCAAAAATAACACTCCTTCACTTCTCTCCAACCTCCCATCTGCAACAATGGGAAACCACAAAGATCAACAACAACACCAACTAATCCTTCATAACCCAGTAACACAAATTAATTCACCAACATAAATAACTAATAATGCAAGAATGATCAATTTTCGACCACCCTTTTCTCCACGACATAAAAAACACATCTTTTTTCCACTAAAGTACTTCTAAGTAAACTAAAATGAACAGAGCTACACAAAAAAAACGTTGGAATACCAAAACACTTGTGCGAGGTAATGTTTTCTAAGAAACTGAGATATGGGCTCCATATCACGAAGTCCTTCCAAAATTTTTCACCACAACATCAATATGACACCTTATTACGAGAAAAATCATGTCATCACTACTCCCTAACCCAACGCCAACCCAAAAGGTGGCGTTTGGTTTATTATTAGGAATGAATTTGGGTACGGGTTTGATTATAAAATGGAATGGGAATTTAGATATCATATCTAATATTAATGTTTGGTTTATTGGTTGGGTTTGGGTTTTTAATTGTAAAAAAAAGTGGATTGATTGGGAATCAAATTCTAAACCCATATCAACTAACCCAACACCCTCAATCAATCCCATTCCCAAAACCCTCAATCCAAACACACCCTAAGGTTATATTTCACAAAAGTATCAATATTATCAAGCGATAGTAGTTGTTTGGGTTATATAAGTGTGTGGTAACATAGAATCCATACTCTTGTTTTATTAGAGTTTCTAATAGAAGGCTTGTGAGAGTCTCAAGTTCAATTCTTTCTAGGTGTAAAAACTCTAAAGTGGCCACGCCAAACCGCGTGAATTAGTTAGCCAAAATGTCAGAAACCGTCGTTACCCCGTGGATTGGTTATCGTCTCCAAAAACAGCCTAACTCCTAATCTCTCGCGACTAAATTAATTCCACATATCATATCAACAACAATTCAATAAACTCATACACAATATAAAAAGTCAAAATCAAATAAAAAAAAGTCAAACTTGACAAAAAAAAGTCAAAATCAAAGAAATTCAACCCACCTGGTGGATGATTCATAGCTCCAGGCGGCCCATTAACCTGAGGATAACCACCATTAGGCGGCGGCGGCGCATACATCCTCATGGGCTGCTGACCTGGCACCCCATACTGCTGATGGTATAAAAGTCTATAGCTTGCTTCAGATACTCAACAAACACACTTCCAAGAATTACCAATGGCTTATTACTATTGTCTTGGATTTCTTCCTCTTCTTTTCCAACTGTTTTCACCTTCTTTTCTTGCTTTTCTCTCATCATGAACGTACAGGACAACAACAATAGTAACTGATATGAACACCAATAAACCCGACCCAATAACAGCCAACAGACCCGTTTAAATTTCCACAAAAGGAATTCAAACGGTACCCACAAAGTCCTTCATTCTTCCAAAAAAATGGATGGCCCAATTGAATGATCATCACAAGCCTGCAACAACTAATCCTTCATAGCCCAGTAACACAAATCCAAATGAACATTACACGTCAATCAAAACATAAATAAGTGGGGTTTAGTGTTTATTTAATTATATATAGATGAGCTTTCAAGATATTGTATGGTGGTGGTGTAGATCTGTTAATAGAATTTGTGTGAGAAGAAGTATGTGTGACAATAAGTGGGGTATAAAGGGTGATCAGGCAAGAATGGCTAAAAAGACGAAAAAGCTCTTTTAACTAATGAGATTTTTAACGAGTGTTAGGAAAAATGACCAATAACGAAGCAAAGTCAAAAATATTTGGACTAAAAGTGTGATTTTTAGGAACTTGGGACCAAATGCGAGAATCGGGCATATTTTGTGGACCAATTCACTTGCACATATGACTTTTTCATCTTTAAACGTTCTACATAAGGTTTTACTTTGTGATATGATTAGTTTTACGGAAAATGAGCATGTACATAATAAGTGACAAAATAGAGGCAGAGCTTTATGGAGAACTAATTGGACATCACAGGGGAAGCCTCACATGTAAAAGGGGTTGAAATTTCCTGAACTCTCCTCTAAATTCTCTACTTATGCTGCCACTTCTAAAGAATACAAATAAGAACGTGTCAAACGGGTGCCCAATATGATATCATTGCAATACGTGATCTATTAATTTGTTCACAACTTACCCCATACCACCAAGTGGAAACCTCTTGGGAAGCTAATGGTTTCATGGTTTCTCTATTCTCTTATTATCTTACAGGTAGGAATGTGGTGCTCTTATACACGTCCAAATATTAGGGGGTTTTAACATGTTTACTAGTTCTCGTTTATACCTATTTCTACTAGATATTACATATTCTACATGTACGACACTTAAATATGACTACGAGTACAAAATTCAATCCTATATGCTATATTAATAAAAAAAAAATGAAGAACGGTATGAGCAGAGCACATAAAGTAAGGCTAAGTTTATCTTGTAACGCCAACAAATCACTCCTAGTAACATTTAAATCACGTATATGACTAGCCGAATCCATCACATTCCCATCCAAAACGTTAATCATCTCTTTTAACCCCCTAATCCTACTGCACTAATATAGCCATTCCTGCAATAGCGTTTCATCTACTGGTGATTCTCACGTTTGTCAAACAAAGAGTATATAGTGTTTCAAATTTATTCTTTCACAAGACATGAGTTAGGCATATCATCAAACACTTTACATGCATTCAGTTATCAAATTTACCAACATCTAGTTAACTAATTTAATAACTAATTCGAGTTAGGCATATGATCAAACACCTCATATGCAACAATTAACACAACTAACAACAACAATTTTAGAGTTCAAATTCAACGAATTATGAAGATTGGAGATATAAAGTTTATCAGGTGAGGACGTGTATTGCTATTATTATCTTCGACCTTTTAATATTTTAAGAATTCAAAAAGAAAAAAAAAAAAAAAAAATGACTAAAATACACCGTTGGTCCCTAAACTTGTAGGCGAGGATCGCGATGGGACGAACCACGCACTTTTCATCGCCACCGTCCAAACAGTACCCATTAAATGCCGATTGGTCCCTTGACCGTAATGGGACACCAAACCGAGGGTATTATAGACCATTCACTTTTGACCCAAGCTAGTTAAATGTAACCCAACCTTCAACCATATATGTATGAACGAGCAAGAGTGAACCCTAAAATACAATCAACACATATTCTTCCCAAAGCAAAAGAAAACAATAATGGCACAAAACGATAAGGGAAGGGTTTGTTGAGTTCGTTGAGGAAAGCAGATCGCAAATGAAAAGCGTTTGGGTGTTAAGAAGGAGAAGGAAGAGGATGACATCTTGTTATCAAAGTTTAACGATTTGGGAGAAAGGATTACAAACCGGAAATTTTGTTTAAATATCTTAAGGAAAGGAAGGAAAAGAAGGAAAACGATGATAGGAAGAGTTGTGGGTCTAGCTAAGTGTATGTTTAGATGATAGTAAACATTTGTAGTTATTGAAATCGATGAATAAAATTTTGTGATCTTATTTAATCATTGTGTTTGAAATCGTTTGCATATCTTAATAGGTTTGACTTACCCAAGTTACAATTTGTTGGTTTTCATAAGTTTGTTTGACTTTGGTAAGTCAAAATTCAAGATGTTACAATACACAATTGTCAATACATTGTTGTTTATCGCTAAAGCGTTTGCCTTTTGAACCCGTGTTTTGAAACCACCGCTCTAATTTTTCCGATACGGGGTGTTTGGTTTCTTTATGTGACTTTTGTCGATAAAAGGGGCCGTTTGGTTTAGCCGATACAACCGGATGTTTTATTTGATACATTATGATTTAGTGCCAAGGATTTTGTATTTTCACCACATCTTTTAAACCATTGCCTTTGTCATTCTTTGATACAAGGGGTGTTTGGTTCTCTTGATTAAAGTTTTGTTGATACAAGGGCTGTTTGGTTTTGGTTGATACAAGGGCCTGCTTGGTTTTGCTTATACTAATAACACTAAAATACAACCCATATCACAATACAATGATTAAACAACACATAACCCAAATGATATTTTATCATTAATAAATTACGTTAAACATCATAACCAACTACATCAAATCTAATTTACATACCATTTTTAGCAAAACTATCACCTAAAAGACGCCTTTATCTACCCCATGGAAAACCAAAAATTCAGGCATTATGTTCAGCCATTTTCTTAACATACTCTTGGTTGAACCGAATACCTTCATCTGTTTGACCAACTATCTGTATGAGTTGGGCAAGTTGGTTTGTCTGCCTAGACTGGATTTTGTTCAACGCATCCACACCGTCAGCCGCGATTCCACGAGGTCCCGAGCTTGATTCTCTTGTATCGCCTCCCTACGGTTGATGATTCCTGTCTTTAGATGTTGGCAAGATCAAGAAGTAGCTTCCTTAGAATCCCTTCTCGGCAGCCTCATCTTCAAACCGACAACCATCCGATCATTAAGATTTGGCGAATCAGCCACCTCCATGAGTTTGTTTAAAATAGGGAAATCTGCCATTGGAAAGTTGTGTGTGTGTGGAAAAAGTGGTAGATGAGTATCTCGTTAGTTGTGCACTACTTAATATCGTCTCTGGTAAGAGACGGTGAAGGGTTTAATAGTTTCCTTTATTTCACACTCGGTCCCTGAATTTGTGTTGGTTGCCGTTGTCAATTTGTCACACTTAAAACTCCCGCCCAATATTCACTTTAGGATACACAATTGGTCCCTCAAGTTGCCAACTTCCGTAAAACCATTAGAAGTTTGACTTTGTTAAGTCAAACTTCTAAAACATGTCAAATTATCAATTAACTCCAAAACAAATATTTTAGTAATGGTTTTGCAATATTGACTTTACAAAGTAAAATACCATTGTATATATTATTGAACATTCCAACACCATCGTCATCATCAAACTTCAAATACCATTATGACTTTTGCACTTAATGTTCCAAAGGTTTTCAATCCTTCCGACATTACAACTCTCGCTCACGCTAACCCATTCAACATTTTCAAGTATTGACTAACTAAAGTAAAGCGGAAATGCGGTTTACTTGCTTGAATCAAATAAAATGCTAAATGAAAGTTTGACTTTCGAATGTCAAACTTTCATCACCTAGAATACGCACAAACAACAACATATGAACAATCTAATTTTAAGCAAACCATATAACAAATCTTGTACAAAATTAGTAAAACTATTTTGAAACATTAATTGTCCAAGGGTTTTCAACCCAAACTTAAACTACAACCATCAAAGAAATCTACAACGGCGTGGGGAAGCTCGGGAGTTTCAATGACTTCCTAGCCAACTCCCGCTTGTTCTGGTATTTTCATTCCCATCATGACTCCTATCGCTTTCCACGATATTGATTGTCTTTAGCGACCGGGAACACGCAAGTATACACTTTATTAAAGTTATTTCATGCTCGATCGGGAAAAGCTCAAACACCACCGTCTGTCGCCCATGGTGAATGTGTTTCTATCTACAACAATGGAAAAATTGGGCAAAGGTAGATCACTAAGCGTGTTTGCGACCGAAAAATCAAATAGTGTTGAGATACACAAACATGGCAATTTAGGAATGTTTTATTTGATACATATTCATTACATCATTACACTTACTCTCGTATCCAAAGATTTTCAAATTCGGAGATGACCGAATCATTCCAATGGTGAACGCTACCATAACACTATTCCCAAAATCGACATCGGACGACTTCGAGTTAATCGTGGAAACAAAGGGCACCTTCATCCTAGGATTAGCTTCATGTATAAACTACAAGAAGTTTTCTGATTAAATTTCATTATCATACACATCTCTATAACATTATAAGTTGTAAACCGAAATTGTTCTTACCGTGCAATCACCAAAATCCAATGTAAGGGTCTCAAGATTTTGAAGTCTTGTCAAGTGAAAGATATCGGATGTTGTGATTGTGGTCACAACATTATAACGACCAAATGACAAATGTAACTTCTTCAAATTCCCAAGTTTTGCAATATCCCATAGTCTCATCTCGTTAGTACTAGGACGATTCATTTTAAGAGACTCAAGTGAGGACAACTAGCAATAAAGTCCCAAACTGCATCAGCTTAGAAAATTGACATGAATCAATTCTAGGCTCAGAGATTTGGATAGCCATGAAAATATTCCAAAGTAGCCATAGCACAAACATGAAGTACGGATGTTTCAACTCACCGAGAGTAAAGTTGGGTCGGGAACGAATCGGGTCACCATACAGTTTGTAATAATCGTGTCCTCAACTCCATTGTCGACCAAAAACAAGAGCCACTCATGAATGTGTTCATAATGAAAGTTGTCTATTCCAATAATTGATCTTGGCTCTCTGAGAAAGACAAACTTTCTTATTGGACCCATAAGCGATTTAAGAATCTAGTAACAAGCCTACCATCAAACTCGTATGTTAAATAATAAAAGAAATCCTCATCAAGTATGACATCGGTGAGCAAAGTCCACTTAGACCTCCGTTTCTCGCTAAACTAGAGGTTCTCACCGCTTCTAACAAAGGCAACCGATTCAAAATGTTAGTGATCACTTCATCCGCATGTTGGTAAAACGATCGATCGACATGGTTTTGTTGGAAGTTGGGTTGGTCTTTTCGATTAAAATGAGGATTTATATTCTTGATTTCGATTTGCGTTTATCTTTTCTCGGATAATGTGGTTTTATGTGATTGGCAAAGTTGTTTGTTGGGTGGGTGTATTTGTTCCCGAAATTAAATGCGCGTGTCGTGGAAGAAACGCTAATATCCATACTCACAATTGGTCCTTGGGTTCTAGCTTGGGTCAAAAGTGAATGGTCTATAATACCCTCGGTTTGACTGTCCCACCGGGTCAAGGACCAATCTGCATTTAATGGCACTTGTTTGGACCGGTAGCGATGAAAAGTGTGGTTCGTCCCATCGCGATCCTCGCCTACAAGTTTAGGGACCAACGGTGTATTTTAGTCTAAAAAATAGTGTATGTGGGTCAAGCGGATGGAAATATGTGTGTTGAACCCCATCTTGCCACATTTAATATGCAGTGAATGCCTTTTTTTTTGCTATTAAAATGATTTCTTATTATTATTATTATTATTATTATTATTATTATTATTATTATTATTATTATTATTATTATTATTTTTGTGCATTATGTAATTGTATGTTGGCCTTATTTATGTGCTTGTGGTCTTTGGAAACACATGTGATTGCAGTTGGGGCCTGGTCCTTTGTTATTCCATCGCTAATACACTTAAAACTAAACAAACATAGTAACGGAAGAAGAAAGTAAAAAAGAAGCAAAAGAATACCATAAAGATTAAAAAATGATGGGGTAAGAAATGATTAAATCGGGACAATGGTTTATTACGACAATCCTCCCTGACTTATCATTTTGGATCCAAAAACTTTATATATTTTATGAGACCATGTTTTTGTCAAAATATCAAGAATCGATTTGTTATTTTGTTTGTTCAAATTCTAAACTTTTAGAAACTCGAGTGATTTTTAGTACTCATTTGCAGGGCTGTCTCATGGATTTTGGGGGCCCTGTGCTAGAATAACAAAGTAAACGTTTGATAAAACGTCTCTTACAGTTCGATGTCACTATGATATACCTACTAAGTAAAGCTCGTAAACATGAACTATGTAATACATATATAAAAAAGCTGAATTATAGAGATTTCAAATGTGTTAAAAGTAACAGAAAGTACTAAGAGGACAATTTCAAACTTGTCAAGATTTATTATGTCATTAGACTGCCTTTCAAATGTGTGATATTAGATTTTTAATAATATTTCAAAAAAAAGGTTGAAAATGTCAATGTTATAATAACTAGTTTGGCCAAAAGTGTATAATACTATAAACAACAAGGGTAAAAC
Organism: Chrysanthemum lavandulifolium; assembly: GCA_022545495.1. Classification (NCBI taxonomy): domain Eukaryota; kingdom Viridiplantae; phylum Streptophyta; class Magnoliopsida; order Asterales; family Asteraceae; genus Chrysanthemum; species Chrysanthemum lavandulifolium. Next base: position 24,991,469 of record CM040241.1, on the reverse strand, counting down.
ATGTACATAACCTAAAGTCTATCATCTTCCTCCTCGCATCAAATCTTTTCCTCTGTTTTTACATATTTTCTTAGATCATATGAAATTGATTAAAACTACTTTATATTCGATAAAAATCAAGCAGAAATGTATACCATATCGTTATATCTACCAATTTGAAGCTAACACTATATTAAAACAGCCTTGAACCTTAAAATTTTGGGGCCCTCCAAAAATCGGAGGCCCTGAGCGGTTGAGCACCTTGCAAATGCTCGAATCTTTGCTCTAATTCCTTTTCAGCTAACTTTTTTTTTTTTTTTTTTTCAGAGATAAACAAACTTTGAACTGAACCAGTTAAAGAATACATAACGAAAAGAATACTCGGAAAGTATGTGCAAAACCTCTCCAATTTACTGTTCCCCAGATGGAAGTAGATTTGATTCGATGCCAAAAGTTGCTCATCATCTTGGCTTGTTATCGGCTAGCAATTCCTCCGATACAAATGACAATGGTGGTAGCTTTGCTTTATCAAAGAACGGATCATATGCTAATGGCGGAAATGCGTCTAAAGTTGATCCCATGGAGAATGGTTACCGTGGGTCAGAGTCGTCTCTTGTAAGTTTTTCAATATATATTTTTTTATAAGTAATTAAATATGGCATATGGGTCAAAATGGGTGGGTTCGGGCTGGGTTTATCTCAACCCTGTTCTATCCTTTTTAAAGTCATAATGTTTTCAAGATGTTTACGAATACCGTACTTTTGAAATAATGATGTAGCCTTTTTTCTTTAAACAATTTAGGAGCTTACTGGCATTTTTGACCCATTTGACATGTTTTATTTTTAGTAAAATGTTAAACAATCTACCCAATCAAGTTAGGTCGACATTGCCACCTGCAGGCTGCAGACAAAAATCATTTTGCTGTTATTATATACTTGAATTCATCCCTCTTCATCTATTTCCCTGACATCTTATATTATATCTCAGGGTAGTCTTCCGGTTCAGTTTCAAGACTTCATTGTGATATCGGTTGGAAAAATCAACCCACGACCTCCATTCTACAATACTTCCCAAATCTGGCCCATTGGTTACAAATCCATCTGGCATGATAAGCTAACAGGATCTATTTTCACATTTAATATTTTAGACAGTGGTGATCGTGGACCGATATTCAGAGTACATCGAAAGCCATGCACAAAACATTCAATCCCAAATGCTTCAACAGTGATCAACAAACTCTGCGGGCCATCTGATGAAATTTCAAGCTGTGTATTTCCTCCTCAAGAAAGTCAACAGTTGACTAATGATAACTTTATTAATGGTGACACCATCGGTGAATTTTTAGTCGAGGGTAGAACACCTTCATCCGCTTGGCAAATGGTTATAGAAACGTTTATACGTGCTTGTCGTCAAGCGTTTCAAGATATGAAGCTGTTGACCTTTTGCTGTAACCACCGTGCTGAAAGTCAATACTTTTATACTTCGTATAGTAACGATTCGTTAAATAAGTTTGGTGGTTTGAATTGTCCAATTAACAACATCCCTAGGTTTGTACAGACTATTGACCAGCTTGAAGTTGCTTGTAACGTGCTGAGAAAATGGTTGCAAGTGGACAGATTTGGTCTTGATGCAGAGTTCGTACAAGAACTTATAGAACTGCTTCCTGGGGTTGCTGCTTGTTCAGAATATATATCTTTGGATACCCGATGTCAAAACAAGATTTCTCATACTGTCAGAAGTCGGTTTTTTACGGGGCTAAGGAAATATAATTCACAGCCAACAGTATCAGATAGTCCTGTTGAAACTGATACACGAATCAGCCCACCAGGCAATGAAATCGCCTCAAACCTTCCTCGTGGTTTAGTCGGGAATGTTCTCCAGGTATCAAACTATTCCTTTAGATCTATAGATTGTATGATGCAACAGGGCTAGAGGTGACAAAATGGGTTGGGCGGGTAACGGGTTAAAATAGGGCTGAAATACTTGTTCATATCATCTTTTAAAGAATTAGTCGCATCAAAACTCCCCTGGTTTGGCGGTGTAAAGGCATTATAAAGGGGCAATTTCAGCGTTGGTATTGCATTAGTAGCTAATGATTTATAAAAAAAAAATAAAAAAAAATCAATAACAATATGATTAGCCGAGGTCTACATATACTTTGGTCCGTTTTTTCATTGGCGATTTTTTCTATTTTACAAGTAAATGGGTCAAAATTGCCCCTTCTAAACAGGGTTGTTCTGTGGGTTTAACCAGGACCACAACAAAAATAAAATATAATAACGGTACTATCTGAACTAGTTAGGTCACAAAACTGGAAGGCGAACCGTATACAAAGATGGGTTTGTAAAATTTAAACCCAAAATGGCGTTTTCAAGTTTAAAAAATCTATCACTAAATAAACGAACAGGTTGGGCTCCAGTTCTGAACCTTATTAAGTGCCAAGTTTCAAAAAGTTACACCAAGAACTGGTTTTTTTGAAATCTAGAACCGAATCGAATCTAGCGAGTTTAGTCTCAGTCCTTAAATCTAATAATTTCTTAATTTATCTGTTTAGGCCTATGAGTTTTCCTTGCGGTTTTATAATATTTTGGGGCAAGAGGCACCTCTCTCTAGACAAAAGTTGGAATACGAGTTACTAAATCCACGAGTTGATGATTTGAACTCAACAAATGATGATAACAATGGTTGTCGATCATCACTATCGAACTTTCATATGGCAATGCTGAAGATGTTAGTGGAAGATATGCTAGCTAAAGTCTCAATTAATTATCCAACTGGTGCCATGGAGTCGAAGCCCCGAAAAGGAAGGAAGAAAAACATTGATGTGATTGTGTCTGGTCAAACGATAAAGATTGGTATATTTCCTGTCAATGAAATTACATGGCCAGAATTAGCGAGGAGATATATATTGGTTCTGAAGTCTATGGATGATAATCTCGACTATTTGGACATTTCTAGTCATGAGTATGAAAAAGTGTTTCATTGCTTGTACGGGAACGGTGGTCCACTTTGTGGTAATCTTAGAGGAATGACTGCAATCAAGGCTGACGCTCTGGTAATATTTATTTACCTTACTTCAATAAAATCTAATTTATTTATGTTTTAGAGATACCAATCGAAACTGAATTTATGTTATTCGCAGGCGATAGCAGAGGCGTCAAAGAAAATATTTTCTTCTGTGAAGAGTAAAATTGTGGACGTTGTTATCGATTTAAAAGATCTTGATATCGATTTAATCTGCCATAGAGACAAAGAGAAATGATGACCAACCCGAGTGGATTGACCGTCTAGAACCTATACAAAACTTAGCGACAAACGGGAGCAAAAATAAGAAACAGGATTCGGATTCTTTAAATAATGGACCACCAGTGGGTCAGAGATGCTTGAGGAGTCCATAAGCAAAGATGTCTACAAGGGTAATGCTGCGGGACCCACAAAGGTTTGTAATTTGATTCTTGTCTCTTGAAGTTGACCTTTATTTTTTAAATGGGTCAATTCGGGTTATGTTGTATCTCTAACGGATACAATCAAGATATTAGCTTTTAGAAGACACTAGTCAAACGGGTATGTTCAAGAAATATTTTAATAAAATAATATATCTGAATCACTATTTTATCTCATCGGAAATTACTTGCACATACCTGTCCATATTTAACACGTTAATTGTTTTTTATAAATATTATAATTCTGATATTTATAAAAGTATCAATTTTTGGTAAAGAACTGTTATGGGTCAACTTAACTCATCTGGTTTTGACCCGTGACACATCCCACCCTATTTGCACTTCTCCATTATATTTTTGAATTAATTTCTACTTGGAATTTAAACAGAGAATTGTACGTGAGGTTCTTAACAAGGCAAAAAGTGAAAATCATGTCACTAAGAAGGAAGTAAAGGAAAGTTTTGTTGTAAAGAAGGTATCTCGATGTCATCATAAACGCGTGTCGTATGGTGCTACGCTCCGTTGTTGCTCAGGATGAAAACAAAATTGTTTTTGGTCTCATGGCGGAATCTTTGTTGAAACCCGATGAATTTTCACGCTTGTTAGACTTCGTGACCATTGACCTCGATTGGATGCAAGATTCTATGGTGGCTCACATGAATCTTTTATTGAGGATGTTCATGAGGTATGCCGAGAAAAAAAAAAAAAAAAAAAAAATCTTTAACGGGTTTAATGAAAAACAGTTAGCCCTATAATCTAATGGGTTGAAATTATGTGCAAGTGTATTTAAATGCTTTACTCACTACATTTGCTTTATTAAGAATAATGGTCGGTGATTATGTAAACAAGAAATTCTTGTAATCATCTTTAGTCCGATGATTTAGAGGTGGCAATATGTCGGACGGTAATCGATAAAAATGTGTAATATTTTGGCACGGGGTGAGGTTGGGCTCATCCGCAACACTTTGTCCAATTTCTTATAAAAGTAATTAGTGTATATAGATATGATAACGAAATGTATATTAGTTTACTAGGGGATTTCAAGCTTTCAAAATCCATTTTGGGCAACTTTGGTCTTGTTGATCAGTTTAGCCTTTTTGCCATATCGCTTTTATCCGTTGAGGCAAAACATTTTCAATCGACCCGTTAATAAGTAACGGGTCGAAATTGCCTCTATATTTAATACAGTAGTTACTAATTAAACCAAGCCAATCCACTTGACCTGTTGTGACACGATTTAAAACACGGGTTGACTGTTACCCAACTTGGCGCCTCTTTTACCTCTAGTTCTAAGTTCTAACCGTCTCGGATATCCGACATGTATGATCGATCTTTGACAGTTCGGGCAAATTTGAGAATAACGATAGGAACAAACCTAAATGCTTGAATTTGATTGAATCTTTCTTTAAGTTCGAGGAAATGTATGAACAAGAGGTCGATTGATTTGTATCAAGAATCTATATTCTTACTTTTTAACATGTGGCACTTTACCCGAATTGCCAATAATTATGATTTTTGCTATTTAGGTACTTTCACTGGTCAGCAGAATCAACGGTTCCAATGTGTCATCTGAAGAGACCAAAATTGTACTAAACACGATGTTTGCAGACACAATTACGAGCACACTTCCTGTTGGGCTAATGTCTGACCCGAGCCCATGGGCCAGCAGCAGCTATTGACCCGAGCCCATGGGGTGAATGTCGGTTTTAATATTCTAGTTATATTAGAATTGTAGTAGGATTAGGAAAGCTTGTTCTATTCTATATATACAAACCGAGCTGTGGTTTGTCAGTATGTATTCAATATCAGTTTTTGTAAGCAAGTAATTTTCTGATTAATACTAGTGAGCGTATTCTAGTATCTGTTGTTTTGTGTTTCTGTTTGTGAACTTCGAATATGATTTGGGACTTGAATTGGTATCAAGAGCAAGGTTCCAAGTTTAGTCGATCACTGAAGGTTTTCCAAGTTTAGTCAATCACTGAAGGTTTTCCAAGTTTAGTCGATCACTGAAGGTTTTCCAGTTTAGTCGATCACTGAAGGTTTTCCAAGTTTAGTCGATCACTGAAGGTTTTCCAGTTTAGTCGATCACTGAAGGTTTTCCAAGCAGTCGAGGGTTCCAAGATCAGTAGAACACAAGTCGATTAAAGGGTTTCCAAGATTAGTCGAACACAAGTCGACTAAAGGGTTTCAAGAAGTCGATAAAGTTTCAAACTTTAACTTGGTTTACTTAGGCAAGAAGTAAACAAGCGTGTTCTAGGGTGAAGTCAATCCAACTACATCGGTAACTTACAAAAGGCGCTCAAGAAGGATGGTGCAAGGCGTCGAGTCAACCACCTATTGAACATTCTAAACGGCTCTTCAATGTCCAATGTTAACAAGCACGAACTATAACATATGGGCAATAAGAGTTAAAGCGGTATTCGAGTCCATGGAATACTTGATGCATCGGAACCAGGGAAGGAACACAGTTGTTGCTAAGCAAGATCACATGGCGGTAGCGTTACTCTTCCGTGCGATTCGGAAGAACTTGTTTTCAAGTTTCACAATTCAACACAACCAAAGAAACTGGGAGCTTTGAAGACCGTATGTGGGTGTTGATCGGGTTCGAGACGCGAGGTTGCAAACCTTGAGACGGAATTTGAATCTTTAAAGATGAAAGTCAACGAATCAATCGATGACTTTGCGGCTAGGTTGGGAAAATTGTAATCAAGTAAATAGCTTGGGAACAATTTATGAAGACAAGAAACTTGTTAAGAAGCTACTTGCATCCGTTCCGGATAGGTATGTTGCAATTGTTGCCTCAATAGAACAATTTGCGGACTTGAATACTATGTCTTTTCAAGAAGCAATTGGAAGGTTGAAAGCTTTTGAAGGAAGAATGAAGGGTGTTGACACCACTTCTGAAGATCAAGGCAAGTTGATGTTCGGAAGGGCTGAAAGATATGATAAGAAAGGTCGAGGAAGGAATTTCTCTGGTGGCAACGGTAAAGGTCAAAACTTTTCTTCTCAAAACAAATCTCGAGGTAGTGGTCAAGCTAATAACCGCAACCGTGCAAACCAAAACAACTCCGGGAGCAATACGGATCAGAAGAAGAACAAAAGTCGAGACCTTTCAAAGATTCAATGCTTTAGATGTGATGAATATGGTCACTTTGCTTCTAACCGCCTGAACGACGTGAATGTACAAAAGCATGAATCAAACCTTTGAAAACGGAGGATGATGATGACCCAACACTTTTTATGATGAAAAGCGTTCAAGAAGTAGTTTTCTTGAATGAAGAAAAGATTATCCCAAACCAATTGAATACTAAGCCAAACGAGGAAGACACTTGGTATTTGGATAATGGAGCAAGTAATCACATGACGGGATCCGAGAATACTTTTCGAGTTGAATGAGAATATCTCCGCAGAGTGAAGTTTGGTGATAACTCCTACATCGAGATAAAAGGGAAGGGTTCGATAATCATTGAAGGGAAAACGGTGAGCAACGGTTAATCATCGGAGTCTATTACCTACCCGAGCTAAAAAGCAACATAATTAGTCTTGGGCAAGCTACCAAGGCGGATGTGACATTCGTATGAAAGGTAATCTTCTTACTATGCGTGACTCGATGGCAAGCTTCGATGAAGGTTCCTAGAACAAGTAATAGACTTTACAAGATAAAGCTCCAAGTTGGAAGTCCGTGTGTCTAAAAGCAAAGATGGAAGATGATGCTTGGTTATGGCATGCTAGGATGGGTCACATTAATTTCGAGACGATGGAATTAATGGCAAGGAAGGGCATGGTTGAAAAGTTGCCAATAATTCATCAAGAGAACAAGTTGTGTGAATCTTGTTTGGTCGGAAAACAAACCAAGAAGTCGTTTCCTAAAGCAAATAAATTTAAGGCAACACATCCTCTTCAACTCATACATGCCGACCTATGTGGACCAATTTCTCCACCATCCATAGCACGAAACAGTACATATTTGTTCTTATTGATGACTTCTCACGGTTTATGTGGACTTTACCTTGAAGGAAAAAGGTGAGGCATTTGAATACTTCAAAAGTTCAAAGCTTTAGTTGAGAAGAAGTCGGAACGAAGATTATAACCCTAAGGACCGATAGAGGAGGTGAGTTCACTTCAAAAGAATTTACCAACTTTGTGAAAATGAGGGTATAACAAGACATCTAACCGCTCCCTACACACCGCAACAAAATGGAGTCGTGAAAGGCGAAACCGTGACTCTTATGGGAATGACTAGAAGTATCTTGAAAGCACGAGACGTACCAAACTACATGTGGGTGAAGGAGTTAGACACGCTACATTCTTGATTAATAGAGTTTCAACTCGAGCTCTAGTTAATCAAACTCCATACGAGGCTTTCAAAGGAAAAAGCCGAACTTGGAGGGTTTATGGTATTTGGATGTGGGCTTATGCAACGGGAACAAGGCCATATTTACATAAGTTAGACGACAGTCAACACGACTAATTTACATCGAAACGAGCCGGTACAAAAGGTTTTCAATCGCTCAATCCAAAACTAAAGAAGATAGTGGTATGTCGTGATGCGGAGTTTAATGAGGAACTTGGTCGAAGTATGTTGTCGGGGCGAATCACACGAGCTAAACCTGTATGTTTGTCATAGAATGGCACGGTTCTATTGATACAGTTGTGGATTTGTTAACCTGTGTGACCAATGAAGTTGAGGCGTAAGATCAAGAGGTGAAAATCATCATGATGTTGATGAAAATCAACCGGTCAATACCGAACAAGAAGTTCAAAACGAGGTGGGTAATGACCCTATTCTTGTGATGTAAACTCAACCAATTATGAGGCGTTCTTCAAGGGTTTCAACTAAGCCAACTAGATTTAATGACTTTATTATGGGGTCTAGTTCAAGAACCTCGCTAATGAAGATCAAAATCTACTTTGATCAAGATGATGAACCAAGAACGCTCCAAGAAGCAAAAGTCTCAAGCAGTGGATGGTTGCTATGAAGCAAGAGATTGAGTCTATCGAGAAGAATGATTCATGGAATTAGTTGAAGCTCAGCTAATGTTAATCCCATTGGATTAAAGTGGGTGTTCAAAATTAAGAGAAACCGGATGGTTCAATTAATAAGTTTAAAGCTCGCTTAGTAGTAAAGGGTTATGCTCAAAAGGAAGGAATTGACTATGACGAGGTATTTGCGCCGTAGCACGGATTGAAACGACACGCTTATTGATCTCATTGGCCGCAAAGAAGCATGGGAGCTACATCATTTGGATGTAAAGTCACTTTTTACATGGAGAACTAAAGAGCAAGTGTTTGTTACACAACCGGAGGGGTTCGTGAAGAAAGGAGAAGAAGGAAGATCTACAAGTTGAAAAAGGCGCTTTATGGACTTAAACAAGCACCAAGGGCGTGGAATACAAAACTTGATAGAGAACTCAAGAAAATGTCTTTCAAAAGATGCCAACACGAACAAGCGGTGTATGTGAAGAAGACAAACAAGTCAATCTTGATTATTGCGGTCTATGTAGATGATCTCTTAGTAACCGGTTCGAAGCTTAGCGATATTGGTGAATTTAAGAGACAAATGCAAGAAAGGTTCGATATGAGTGACTTGGGAAAGTTAAGCTATTATCTTGGTATTGAAGTAAAGCAAGAGGATTCGAGTATCTCAATAAGTCAAGAAAGCTATGCAAAGAAGATCTTGAAAGATGCTGGGAGTGCATGAAGCGAATCCTACTCAATGTCCATTAGAACCCGGAATGAAGTTAAGCATGGACAAGGAAGGAAAGCGGTTGATGCAACATTATATAGGCGACGAGTTGGTTGTCTAAGGTATTTACTACACACTCGACTGATTTATCTTATTCGGTTGGTTTGGTTAGTCGTTACATGCAAGAACCAAAAGAATCACATATGGCACCGTGAAACAAATACTAAGGTATATCCAAGGTAGTTTGAATTTTGGAATACGATACAACCAAGAAGACCAAGGAGTTAGTGGGGTTTAGTGATAGTAGTTTTGCTATGGACCAAGATGATGGTCAAGCAAAACGGGCATGTATTTTATCTAGGTAAATCACCTATCACTGGTGCTCACAAAAGCAAAACATGGTGGCTCTATCGTCTTGTGAAGCCGAGTTCATGGCTGCAACCTCACCGCGTGTCAAGGGATATGGTTACGTGGGTTGTTGAGTGAAATAACCGGAATGGAAGAAAGAGTGGTGGTCTTATTTGTTGACAACAAATCGGCTATTGCACTTATGAAAATCCATTCTTTCACGGAGAAGCAAGAATATAAACACGCTATCATTTTATCCGAGTGTGTTGAAAGAGACCAAGTACAAGTTGAGTTTGTAAGAGGTGAGTTACAACGTCGATATTCTCGACGAAAGCTCTCGCAAGGATTAAGTTCAAGGAAATGCAAGAGTTACTCGGAGTTGAAGACCTCCCTATCTCGAGTCGAAATTAGGGGTGAATGTTGGGCTAATGTTCGACCCGAGCCCATGGGGCAGCAGCCTATTGACCCGAGCCCATGGGGTGAATGTCGGTTTAATATTCTAGTTATATTAGAATTGTAATAGGATTAGGAAAGCTTGTTCTATTCCTATATATACAAACCGAATGTGGTTTGTCAGTATGTATTCAATATCAGTTTTTGTAAGCAAGTAATTTTCTGATTAATACTAGTGAGCGTATTCTAGTATCCAGTTACTGTTGTTTTGTGTTTCTGTTTGTGAATTTCGAATCTGATTTGGGACTTGACTTCCCATTGCACCATGGGAGGAGGGGATCTGCAAAGTATGTGGAAAAGACGAAAACGACCATGTCTTGCTTTTGTGTGATAGATGTAATTCAGAGTATCATACATACTGTCTATATCCTCCACTTCCAAGGGTTCCGAAAAGAGTTGGTATTGCCCACTTGCATTTCGAATTCACAAGACAAGCGCAAGAAGAGGATTTTGATTTTAGTCAACCCCAAAGAGGATGAAGATTCGAGAGAGTTTACCCAAGTGGTCTAAAGGAAGTGGCAAATTTAGCGTATAAGATGGAGAAATCAGATTATTGGAAATTAGGCGTCAAGGAGGTTAGTTTTGACTTATATTGCATCACTGTTAGTTGTCTTACTTTGACTTTGAATGTCCAACAAACTTCTAATATCATATAAAAGATCTACATTTGTATTGATATACTAACGGAATTATATTTTTTAAGTCGTGGAGTAATACGAAAATATGTATCTTTGCTTAATACATGGTTGGTAAATTATTCCCATTTTGACGTGTCTATTTTGAACCACTTATTTTGAGACGGGTCAATTATTTCTTTAGTATAAATGAGTTAAATAAGAAAGTAGACGGGGCACGGGTGACGTGGGTCACCGGTGATCGTAGAAAAGAAGAGAAGTGAAGAGGAAATTAAAAACAAGTTGCATTCCTGAGTTTTTTTCAGAGAGAAAAGAAGAGAAGAGGGGAGGAAATTATGCCAAAACTTCTCTCCTAATCTTCTTCCCAAATTGGAATGATTTGGAGAGAAAGTGATTTTAAAGCCTTTTTAGCTTACAACCCCCTTCTTTTCTTTCCAACTCGAGAACACAACATAAAAAATAAAATTTATTTCCTCTCCTCTTCTTTTCTCTCTTTTTTCCACTCTTCATTTCTCTTCTTTCCCAAAAATATTGCATTTCCAAATTTTTACTATTATGAAAATTATTAGAGTTAAAGTAAAAAAATCTCTGATACACGCAAACTAGTTTTATTCTTATAAATACAACACTTTAGAATACCACAACATCATACACTCAGGTTGTGTTTGTTTCATTAAGATGTTTTAGGTCTGAATCTGACTACCACATCTTACCAGTAAGAGGTGGTTAGAAAGTCTAAATATGAACGAAATAATGTTGTTTGTTTTTGTATAATTGATGTCGGATGATTTTAAGTGTTCGTTTCTGCAATTTATTTATTAAACCACCGCAATGCGATAATAAGTAACTTATTTAAATAAGAAACATGACTTTTTATCATAAATATAACATAGTTAATAAACCATCATATATATTATATTAACACAAGTCTTCAATCTCTTATCGAGTAAGAGGCAGTAAGACAAGTCTCCCACCTCTTACTGAGTAAGATGTTATATGTCTAACTGGGTCTGACTCAAAAGAAAAAAACAAAACAAAAAAAACGTCTGCCCTCCTCATACTGGTAAGAGTAAGACGGCTAATAAGATTTTTTTTTAAAAAACAAACACACCCTCAATCTCTATTTAAGGGATAAAAAATACACATGTGTATAATTTACATTTGTATTACTTGTAAAATAACTTATTGTTTCTTATTTTTTACAACATCATTTTATCATGGACGACAATGATACGCGACAAACACGGAAAGGTCGTAAGGAAATCTTTTAATTCGGAAAATCAACTGAAAACAAGAAACCAACTTCAAGTGTATCTCTTTGAGAAATACGAATCAATATTGTACTTTTACTCTATTAAATTTTTGATTGCGTTTTAAAATATTTAAAGAAAGTTTCTTCTGTCAACATTTCCATTCATTGATGTTTGTTTGCAAAATAACTACTGTATATAAATTGGGCCAAACTTTGTTAGGGATTGAGAAGCTTTTGGCTTCACCAAACTTTGTCCCCCGCATTCTGAAGTTTGCAATTATGTCATTGATGTCATGTCTAATTTTTATCTTTAAATAAAATTCAGGGACTAATAATCCATTGTAGAAACCACAGTGTGCTGACTTAAGAAATTTTCCAATGATTTTTATTTGGAAAATGATAGATGGACCTAACTAAAGAGGCCTAAAACGAGACCTAATGTATAAATGAATTGTACAGTAACAGTACTGTACAATTCATTTATACATTAGGTCTCCTTTTAGGCCTCTTTAGTTAGGCCCATGTATCAAAGCTCTTTTTATTTTTAGCGATTAAGAAACAAAACTAAAGTTTACAAAGAAGAAAGATAAGGTGCGTCGAGAGCTTATTTCACATGCCTTGTAATCAAGACTAAAACAAAACTACCGTCTTTACACCACACTTAGACTTCAAACGTAGTATATAGCCTACATTGGCTTGTATTACACCCCCAGAAGTTTCTTTTGAAGCATGATATCTTATCGTAAAGGTTCATGTTTTCACACTTTAGCAAGCCATGATACATTAACATCATCAAGTATGTTGCAATTTTATGTAAATTAAGCATTTTAGTAAACGCATTCTGTGCATCAAATTATTTTACAATTTATAATTATATGAACATATGGAGATGCCGTATATCACAGTGTGGGGAAATGGCCACCCATGGTGTTATGGCAATTTATTAAGAACCGGGACTTAAAACCATTGCCAAATACAAGTGAAGCATGAAATTACAATACTAAGCAGATAAAAAAAACATACAAAAAACATATACAACTACGCACGTGCAACCCTTCGCCATTTTGCCATGAACACCGCCACCTTAACATACACCCAATCTTTCAAGCTATCTTGACACCGAAAAAAAGCATGTCTCAGCACGGCGGTTAAAAAGTAAAGCACCAACTACTATCCAAAATCCAGTAGGAAAACCAGCGGCCCCTCCAATATAAAACCATCTCTTAAGTTCATCTATGTCTTCGCCATCATTCTTACTTTCACCAACTACAGGTGTTACTTCAAGTTCTTTATCTTCGGGACAATACTTGGTCAGGGGAGGTCCGCATAGTCCTGCATTTCCAATGTACCTTGATGGTTCAAAGGACTGGAGTTGAGTGCTAGATGGAATCCTCCCAGAAAAGTTATTATGCGACACATCAAGATAATTTAAAAAATTCATCTTAGACATGCTTGATGGCAACCCGCCTGATAAACTGTTTTCTGATAAATCCAATGTCTGAAGTTCTTTCATTTGACCAATGTCTTTCGGAATCTCTCCAAGTAGAGCATTGTGTGACAAGTTTAGTAATACTAATCCCTGCAGATTGCTAATATCATGTGGGATTTGTCCTGTGAGACAGTTGCTTGATAAATCAATTGTCTTAACCAATCCCAGATTTCTACTAAACTCATTTACCTTTCCTTGCCATTCAATCAACAGATTGTCAATATACATCAAAATTACATCAAGTCACTACTATCGAGTGTATGTAACAGAACACGAAACTGAGTACATGTTTAGTGGAAGCAACATGTGGTCCTTGTTATAGCAATGGATCAAACAAGAACTATACGATACTAACATGTTCTTTTATGTTTGTTAGAGTTTATTGTTGAGCGTTCGCTATCTTGTGGTAGGGTCTGAACAGGGACTAATAATCCATTGTAGAAACCAGTGTGCTGACTTAAGAAATTTTCCAATGATTTTTATTTTAGTGATTAAAAACAAAACTAAAGCTTACAAAGAAAAAAGATATCATTATTCAGATTTTGCTTAGGTGCGTCGAGAGCTTATTTCATGTGCCTTGTAATCAAAACTAAGACAACGCTATAGTCTTTACACTACACTTAGACTTCAAACGTAGTATATAGCCTACATTGGCCTGTATTCCACCCCCAGCAGTTTCTTTTGAAGCATGATATCTTATCGTAAAGGTTCATGTTTTCTCACGTTAGCAAGCTGTGATACATTAACAATTTAACATCATCAAGTATGTTGCAATTCTATGTAAAGCCTTTTAGTAAACATGTTCCGGGCATCATATTATCACACAATTTATAATATATGAACCTATGGAGATGTCATCACACAGCGCAAGGAAATGGCCACCCATGGTGTTAGTGGCAATTTCATTAATAAGTGGGACTAAAACCATTGCCA